>JAHPZR010011384.1:10000-12168 GCA_019787425.1 Platygyra sinensis | reverse complement strand
GACATCGAAATAACGCAATGTAAACATAAGGTAAGCCATTTTATTGCAATTATTTTCCACAGGTAGCATTTCGAGCAATTTTCGAAGCATTCCCATACATTGTCTTATAAACGGCTAAATTCGTAACGCAATCGTCAACAGACTAATGTCACGTATTAATCGTATTCAACGTCTGGGCCGCCTGTGTTCTATTTAACAATTAGACTACGAGCCCGAGTTTTCTACGAGCAGATAGTCAACGAGGCGCAGTCAAGTTGACTGTCACTCGTAGAAAACGAGGGCGAGTAGTCTAATTGTTTTAGTATAAATTTACCGTAGTCTCATTGCATAAAAAGAAAAAAATGTCAAGTAACGCGTATAAAAGAACTGTTCTATTATGTTACATCAGGTTCAAACGTGGCGCGCGATGTGTACTGATACGTGTACTTTTGAGTTATGGATGCACGCGGGAGGTTGCTAAGCACATGTACAAAAGAAGCGTAAGAGTCGCACGAGCGATAGGCGGAGTGTCGACTCTAGCTTCTTGAGTGCTTAAAGGCTTACCGATTATTCTCTTCAGTCCAGAAAGGCTTACCGATTATTCTCTTCGAGAAGAATAATGTCAGTGAAAGCTACTGAAGCTAGTGACATTCTGGCGTTATTTATGTGAAAGCTAGTATTCTGAAATCATATACAGGAAGTGTTTCTAGACCTGCAACTATCCTTTTTGCTTAACAATACACCTGTAAAGATGGGCATATCTGTGGATGTGCGCGTTGGACTAACGTGGACTGTTGTTGGGCCAATGTGCTAGCCTTGCTACATTGAAACTCAAGTAGCCGTGTGCCGGCTAACAGCGGTCCGGTCAATTTCGGGTCAGAAAAAAGTTAGCCTTTATATTTTTTGGACGAAAAGGCCTTAGTGTGTATATACTAAAACCAGTATGTTTTGTTGTAATTTCTGCTTTTCTTTTTTGCTACGCCCCGAAACGACTTTAGCTGTCTGAGGAGAGATTTTTGGTCGATTCAGTAATCAAAATTCGTGACTTTTCCGGATCGCGCTGCCTTAAAACAAGGACGTATTGCTCCATATCGACCAGACCACAGCATTCAGGTACATCCGAAGTGCTTTGCACCGAAATTTCGTTACGGTTGGATAAAAATTGGATAACCGCAAAAAAATCTTAGATACGCTCACTGCGGCGCTTGTGAAAATGAATAAATAATTAGCTATAAGGAAGACTCAAAATATCAAAAGTGGCACCTAAACTAGGTTTAAAATGACATTCACAGCAAAGATCTTTCCATACTCTAACAGATTCTAAAGTCAAACTTGCGGGTATCGTCCTTCATTAGACGCGAGCGAACTCTGCAGTTGAACACAAATTACTGCATAATTATGCAAATGTCACGCAATTCGCGGCTAGCGTGATGGCGATTGAATGGAAGCAACCGGATAAGAATGATGTTTGGGAGTCCAGAATGTCCTTTCATTCTGGAAATATCTTATATGCGTAACTTAGTACCCTTATCTTGGATTGATATTGATGGAAATAGACGAAAGAATGTTTTCAAGTTAATTATGCAACACTCACAGCTAGAGCTGAGGGCGGTTGCGAGTTGAAAACAAACAAGCGGAAAATATTTAACGTTGTTTCAACAGCCCAGAAGTCCTGTTTCTTACAAAATAAATCATATTTATCCATTATTACCCTTGGCTTGGATTTCTTTGGGTTCATATTAAGACGCTACTGAGATAACAAGGAAACTTGGCACTTTTAGGTCTAATTTCTTACCGACCTAATAAGATTTCAAGGAACAACTCAAAATACAGACGACATTCTTTTAGCTTCTTTTGAGTATAAAGAAGTACGTATTCACAGTTTACGTGCCATTTACTCCTTTTTTAGCGGCCATTTCTTTTTTAATCATGGTAAATAGCAGCTGTCTGAGAAGTAAAACTTTTATCGCACACAAGCCAAGCTTATCACGTACCATCTAACCGAATTGCTCTGAAAATGGTTTTTCATACTTTAGAGTTTACAGAACAAGGTCTTTCAGGTATTTAAGGAAGTTGTCATGCGCAAAATAAATCGACTTTTCTACCTCTTCCGCAAACAGAAAAATGGTTCAGCAAACTATATCTGACAGAAAAATAACTATGCAAATTTCCAAACTTTTTATACCAGA
>JAHPZR010011384.1:0-5000 GCA_019787425.1 Platygyra sinensis | reverse complement strand
GATAGTCCAGACCCTGAACTCTCCTTTCTCCCCGCCCCTTATAGAGGCTGAACCCGGGGGGCGAAACGAGAGTCCAGGATAACTTGCATACGCATGCTCAGAACGCCGCCATCTTTTTCCCCAAATCGGGGGAAAAAACCCCATTTGGAAGTACAGATTTGGCTTGTGGGCGAATTTCTGATTAGTAACATGCAAGCAATAATTTCTGCATTCAGATTGGTTAAAAACTTGCCAATTAATTAATCCCAAATCAGTGGAATTTTCTACCATTGCCACGCTAAACCACATTCGATTTGTTTTTACCACAATATCAAACATAACGAGAGAAATCTTTGCTAAAATTTTAAGATTTTAAAACAACTCTTGCAAACTCGCTCAACATGAAGAAACAATACGAAAAAAAATGTTTGGAAAAAGAGCAATGACACGAACTCATTGTCGTTAAGAGTACAGACACACACACACAAACATATTCGATTTAATGTTTTTTCAGAGCGCGAGCTGAAAAAGGCATGCGCGACACATTGACTCGAGCAGCGTGGTTGGGACCTAGTAATTTTTGATTGGTTCGTTTTGAACATGCGCATGCAAGTTATGCTGGACTCTCGTTTCGTTCGCTCGGTTCAGCCCCTATAAGGGGCGGGAAGAAAGGAGACTTCAGGGACTGGACTATGGCCAACAATGCTGGATCCTGGTGCTGAGTCCTATAAGCAACAAAGCCAGAAAGCGCTCTCTCAGCGTCTGCTGAGTTTCTTGGCCCTATCTTTTGATTTTCTTCATTTTATTCATTGGTCGAACGGCTGATAACGGGAAAGAAACAAATGAATTTCAGTTGCATATCAACTTCCAGCAACTCCTTAAATTTTTTTGAGGACGAGTAGGTAAAATTGAAAAGGTGTAATGATTGTCGTCGTTCGCTCATACTGACAGGATTACACTAGTCAAAAAATTGAATCAATGGATGGGTTTTTCAATTTCAATATTGAAATGAAACGAGTTTTTTTTTTTTTTTCTTGACAAATAACGGCGCAATCCATTGAACCAAAATTTCCGTGCTGAGGTTTGAAAATTTCTTGGTGTCGAATGGATCGCGGCAGGTCCGGAACGGTCTCGTTCCATTCCACTCGCAAAACGAGTTTCACGCCAATTAAAAATGAAGAATGTTGATCACTGTTGCTCGTATATATATCAAAGCTACAATCCTGGACAAAATTCCTTGGGACACTTGTGTAATTGCACTAATTTTTTGTGTTTTTAAAACGGAGTTTTTAAAAAAGGACTGTTATGCGTTTCTTCCCCCCCCCCCCCGCCCCCCCATACAATGTTGTACTGGAGAAATAGAGCGTGTACACTGTCCAACATTGTAGAAGGGGCGGGGGGGGGAGGGGGAAGAGAGAAGGGTGAACAAGTGTAGATGAATTCGCGCCTGACTGTTTGCTTGGCGCGTGTGAAAAAGCACCTCAAATGTAAATTTGTCCCAAGACTTTTGTCCATGATTGTCTGAATTTAAGTTAAGAAATAAAATGTCATTTTTCAGTGGTTTTCTACATTCTAAATGTGTTTTTTCTAGACTCTGTGAATAGATCGTTATACAATGACTGTTTCTGAGCTATTTCGTGGTTTATTAACGCATTTTGTTTTCTTTTTTAATTTTTCTCCACGCGAGGTGTAAATCGGAATTTTAAGTGTTCTATCTCAGAATGGCGCGTGCGGTATTTGAAGGGACAAACATGGTTAACGCTAAAAGCAGCAACGGGCATTATAGATCATTGTGTAAAGACAAGAATTTCTGTCGAACAGCGAGCAAAAGCCTTGGTTTTTAAGAAAAACAGAAGGTCTTCGCTCCTGGAAATCGCGCGGAAATGTCAAATCTCGAAGTCAACTGTATCATGAATATGTGATGCATGCAGGCAGTGAGCGTGCATCGCAAACACTACTTTCACCCAAAAGGTACCGAACAAAGCATTTGAAAGTTGTTTCCAGCCTTTGGGAGTCATTTCCCTTTATTTGTTTCCGAAATGACATTTTGTGACATTTTTTGATGTCACGCGCAATGAGTTGGTCCCTTCTTATTTGCATAACTCAACGGTTCTCAGCCACGGTACTCACTTTAAAACCTTAAAATCTGCCTAACTATTTCCAAAAGCTCACATTTAAGACGTGTTAAGTCAACTGTATTTGGAAATCGATCTTCCACACCTTTATTGCTGGGAAAAACTTAATTTTGAGCTCTGCAAACACGGTTCTCATTTTTCATTGTTAAGAATTGTTTTAAAGTTAACTCTTCTATACTGGATTTAGTGAGAACCGTTGCATTTACTGCCAGCGTGCTGTGACATGACTTTTGTGAACTTATTTCCAAAAAGGACCTTAACTGCCGTGTTGAAAATATATTTTGGCTGGCATTCTTAGTCGATACTTTGAGGAAATTGAATTAACACTGTCTTTCTTCGCCGCTGAGTACTGCGCGATGACCAGTGAACGCTGACGTCACTACCCGAAGAGTAAAGCGCCTCACGATAATTTGTACTCACAGCTGAAACAAGCTGTAGATAACTGTTATAGAAGGTGGTCACTAAGATTGGACTTAAATACCGGATTTGGTCGTTTCTAAAAATATTGCAGGATCTGAACGAACTTGTAAGCATTAAATGTTAACGATTTCGTTACGTATCCAAATCAAGCGACTCCATTCTCACCAGCCATCACATACACAAAGTTTCTATATTATGTGAGCTCAACACCTTGCCCGGCGGGTCCCAAACCATTAAAAATACGGAAAAGCGCCGGGTAAAAGCTCTAAGAAATGCCTTCTCTTATACTCCAGATTATTCACACGTTCCTCGTGGCCCTAAATGTATTTTACGGGCCAAAAAACATCGTAATTGGTGGCATTGTTTCCATGAGACGTAAAAATCAGACAATCCTGGACAAAATTCCTTGGGACACTTGTGTAATTGCACTAATTTTTTTGTGTTTTTAAAACGGAGTTTTTAAAAAAGGACTGTATGCTTTCTTCCCCCCCCCCCCCCGCCCCCCATACCAGTGTTGTCTGTAGAAATAGAGCGTGTAACACTTGTGCCAACATTGTAGAGGGGGGGGTGGGGGGGGGGGGGGTGGGGAGGGGAGAGAGAGGGGCTGAACAAGTTGTCGACTGAATTCGCGGCCTGACTGTATGTGCATTGGGACGGGGGCGTGTGAAAAGCACCTCAAATGTAATTTGTCCAAACTTTTGTCCATGATTTAGATGACGATTTCGACGGTGATATCAATGATATCGTGTGAGCTGCTTCATTCATAGTGATTTAACCAGTATAACGGGTTATTTTGAGCAAACCGTTCCCAGATATTTGCCATATGACTTCAAAACACCATGTTCGAATCCCTGATGACGAAAAGAACATTACAATTTCTCTCGGGAAATAAATCGTCTTTATGAGCCGTCAACAGTCAAAACAAACACTTTGCTTGCGAAGCAGCAACAGACCTATGGTAACTGTACATGGACGAACGAGTAACACCGATAGATCGGCTTTTAACAATCCATAAAAGTGCAGTGATGGGTATTTTCCTCCATTTTGTACACGGAAAATGCCGAACAGCGAGGTCCTGGGATTAAAAATGGGTCGGGATGGTCAAATGGAACGGTCCATTTCGATCGGACTGGTCCAACCGAGAAAAGAGGTCCACCTCGAAAGGTGGACCGCTTTTTTCGAAACTTTTCCGGTTGGACCTAACCGATCCATTCAGTTTTAGACCGAAATTTCGGGAAATTTTGGTTGAATGGATCGCGCCCTAAATCTATTGATCGGCGCGCGCATGGCAGGGTATCCTCCAAAGCTGGTAATTTGTCACGTTACAAATTGTGTGACATTGTGACAAAGGCTAGTGTAACATTTATGAAATCAACGGATCCCGACGTTCATTTTAAGTGCTACATAAGCGCTGATACTAAAATACAAGCATCCATCAAGCATGAAACAGAAGTAAAGACCATTCATCGCAAAACATGGTTCCATGCAAGCCTGTCGTGTTCATTCAGGTGCTCTTGACGAACTCACCTCTCAGAGATCAACCGGCAAGTGTTCGTTGTTGTTGTTTTTAACATTGTGGCACATAGTCCTCAAGTTCCTAGTAGTACAGGATTCAGTTGTCATAAAAACGGTAAATGAAAACTTACTACTGTCATCTTCTCCTAGCGTTCCGTCGATCTGCGGGAGAATGTACTGAAGGAGCTTATCAGAACGATGGCTACAGTTAATTAGTGACAGCCATTATTTACTTTTGGAGTATCTCGCAAGAATTGATCAAGTTTAACGTAACCTGCACCTCAAAACTGGATCTCCAGCTTATCCAAGTACTAAAGGAAGCTTTTTGCCACTACTTAGAAGGCCAACAAACCAACCTGAACGGCAGAAGACGTATTTTCGCCGAGTGCAAGGGTTATGCAAATGAACTTTGGCACGAGCGATAGTTGTGTAAATACACAGGCAGATTTTAATCTGGCAAATTTTAATCTGTTGTCGCGTGCAATCCAAGGAGACACCCAGCGGTTTAACCTTTTGGAACGGTTTATTAAGATAAGAAATTTACTGTGATGTGCTTTTTAGCCTTCATTTAGACCCAACTTTTGAGATTTTCTTCCTCAAACTTGGCTAAATTTTGGTAGATGAACAAAGGCCTCGGAGTAGGATGTCTTCCAGCCTCTCTGGTAAGCTTAGAATTTTAAAGAAAAGTTTAGAATTTCAACGAAAACGAAATTCTGCGAGCTGCATTTTAGGGGACGTAGTACGCTTCACAAAATCGGTGAATTTTACCTTTCTGATCACGGTCGGCAACCTCAGTTCGGCCAAAATTCAATTTTGGCTCGTAGCAAAGCAAAAATAATAAACTGAAAAATAATAATTGCTTTGTTATATATATGAACCAAACCCTTTTCACTGACAAAAATGAGGGAAAATTATTTTTGGTCCCGAAGTCGAGTGTGTAATGGTGTATGA
>JAHPZR010011383.1:35000-59912 GCA_019787425.1 Platygyra sinensis | reverse complement strand
GGCTTGTTGGATGTACATTGTAGCGTGCATTTGCATTTTTATTTGTAAATAGGTACTGAAAAACCCTTTTGGGAGTATTTATTAAAGTTTATTATATTATTATTATTATTATTATTATTATTATTATTATTATTATTATTATTATTATTATTATTATTATTATTATTATAACGAACAATTCTCTATGTCCCGGCCAAAATTACAGTAAAATGTATGGAATAGAACCTCGATATAACGAACCTCGATATAACGAATTCCTCGATATAACGAACATAATCCGGAACCCCAAACGTAAAATATACCTCGATATAACGAATGACAATGTCAAAACGGGACAGAAGATAAACGCTGAACAGATCAACAGTCAACAAATCCTTTAATCCATATGGTAAAGAGACAGCAACCTTTCAGTCAGCAGCTTATTATATGTCATAGACATTGGCACTATATTATTTCCACAGAAGTCACCTGTGTTACAAATCAATCATTACCTATGACCTCGATAAAACGAACATTTTGGTCGTTTCCCCTCAAATTCGTTATATCGAGGTTTTCGATATAACGAACCCTCCATTTAACGAACAAATTTGGCCGGTCCCCAGCGACTTCGTTAAATCGAGGTTCCACTGTATGGAGGCGGCCATTGCCGGATTTCATACCGTGAGGGTCTGGGTATGAGTCCGTCTATTATGGGATTAACAACACAAGACCCATATATTCTGAAAGAGCACACCGACCTTTACAAAATCCTCAAGTTTCGTGTTAATTGGGCCAATATCAAACAAGATACAGCCGTTCAAAAACTTCAAAATTTAGTAACAAATGTATGGATTGCAGGACACTTGTCCGGAAATCCATACATTTCTTTGCAAATTTTGAAGTTTTTGAATGGCCGTATCTTGTTCAATATTGGCCCAATTAACACGAAACTTAAAGATTTTGTAAAGCTCGGTGTGCTTTTTCTGAATATATGGGTCTTGCGTTGTTAATCCCATAATAGACGGACTCGTACCAGGCCCCCAACGTATGAAATCAGGCAATGTTGGTGTACCTCCAAGCATGCTGTACCTCCAAGGAACACCAACATGGCGGCCGGAAAGTAGAGTAAACATCTGGAACTTACTTTGGCTATCTAGGCCGCTGATTATCTTAACCGATCAAGCAAACATTTAAATAAGCACTTTTCCTAATACTTTAACTTCCATAAAGGCTAAATATCCGAGATAAGTATACATTTTCGATAAACACGTTCTTTGCTTTATGTCACGCACCGCCATAACTCTGAAATTTAAAACGTGCCTGTTTTTAGACGAAGCATGTTCTTGAGCTGAAAAGTTGTTCACAGATACAATTCTCCCCCTCTCGTGCCTGATGAAGATAACGACTCTGGTGGCCTTTTAGTTTTAGATTTTAGAAAATGATGACGTCACGTTCAAACCAAGAATAAAAGCGGCTGGACTATAATAATAATAATAATAATATAATAATAATAATAATAATATAATAATAATAATAATAATAATAATAATAATAATAATAATAACATTTATAATGCGCAAATTCCATATAATGTTCAAATGCGCATGACAGATTAAAAACGGAATAAAAAAGGTTAAAAAGCTAAAATTACAATTAAAAGCAAACTTACAATGATTGAAAAAGCTAAAATTTCAATTAAAAGTAAAACTTACAATAATAGAAACAACTATGATAAAAATGCGAGGCGGAATAAGTGAGTTTTTAGCTTGGCTTTAAAACTACTAACTGTGTTGGCGCTTCTTATGTTAAATGGTAGCGCATTCCAAAGTTTCGGTGCTGCACAGGTAAAAGAACGGTCACCTAGTGTAGCTTTTGATTTAAAACGAGGATAACTAAGTAAAAATTTATCGCTAGAATTCCTTAGATTATATTTAGATGGAAGCCTAAGAGAAATAAGAGATGACAAATAAGTAGGAGCTAAAAAATTAAGAATCTTAAAAGTAATTAAAAGTATTTTAACTCGATTCTGTATTTCTGTATACTACTGAGTAAAACGGCGCAAAACTCATGCTATTTGATGTTGCCTATACCTTAAGGCTTAAATAAAGGAGTACCACCCCCACCAAGCAAAGAAGGACTCTAAAAACGAAAAAAAATATATATAAAATAACTGAGCTACTACATGTGCTCTCATTGGATGATAGTGTGTTTAGATGAGAGAATGTAATCGCGGTTGGGATGTTTTAGATTCGTGCGTATTTTGAGAATTCTCGAAAGTTATGCAGAACCTCGACTACGTCTCGGAAAAGTGCTCTATTGCTTAAACATCCTACATACTGTTGGAGTGCAAATATACTACCGAAAATGGTTCAAACAGTGCAGTCCCGGATTTAAATAAAAATATTGGCAGATCGCCAGATTTGGCGAAAAATGGCACCGATCGACGATTTCACCCCCTCAATGAATTGAAGGCTCTTATGATTGAAAAAAGAAGGGGATTTACAGAGACTGAACTGACAATTGCCTTAAACCCAGAACAACCTAACAGATATATCGCGACCACATATCTTTGTACTTACTAAATTAATTGATATTCTTTAATTAATTTTTCACAGTTACTGCTGAAAAATGCATCGTACAAAGAATCAAGTCCTTGGTATTGCCTTTCTCTGTGCTCACTGTTTGCAGCTATGTGCAGTGTGGTAAGTCTGAGACATAGTGCTCTGTTGAAAGGGATATGAAGGACACTCTTCAAAATTCAGCTAGGTTGATCCTAGTCAAATGTGGTTGGTCGTTTTTCATTACAACCTGGGAAGTCTGGTCTAACAAGAGAATCTTTTAGAAGAGCGGCAAAACATGACGAGGAACTGACAATAACGAAACATTCAGCTGGCTCAAATATTAGTACTGTTGCACATCGGCCTTTCAAAGATTTACCCAATTGAAAAATTCACGGGTGGGTTAGACGGAAGATTTTGAAGAACATTTCAAGATAAAGAGTAGCGAGATAAAAACATGACGTTTCGGCGACGACAAGTCAACATTGTTAAATGAAAATTATGCCAGTTCGACAACATTAGAGAGAAAGGAAAATGTGAAACTGTATTAGAATAAAAATTGATGGAGGAAAACAAAACAATGGACAAAAACTGAAATAAAACAGAACAATGTACCTTACTAATTAATGAACAGTTTCGCTGGAATGGGAGTCTTTTAGAGTGTTAAGAGTCATCCTCTAGAAACGCCCGAGAAAGACCTAGTGCCTCATTTAGAAGATGCCTTTAAAAAAGGAAACAGAGACCGACTCTATACACTCCCGTTGCCTCTGAGGTTTGTACTGGAGGAGTCTGCAGTGCTGTAAAGGAAAGTTACCGGGCTACATCCTTTCCCTGACTATTACTTAAGCTCTGCAAATCATGACCTCAGGCCATAAAACTAATCCAGACGAGACAACAGTGAATTGCATTACTGAGTTAGCATTGCTAAACCTATCTTAACAGATTATCGTCCTCGATACACGATAGTTGGATGTTTTCAAGATCAAGGAAGCCGCGCCATACCATCACTAGAAGGACAAGATTCCATCTTGGATGGTAGCTACCAGGCAAGACAAGGACTCCATCGAAAAGTGCTATAAAGCAGCTAAGAAACGAGGATTCCATATTTTTGCAGTTCAAGATGGTGGATGGTGTGCATCCAGTGCTACGGCTGGCAGAGACTTTCAAACAAAATATGGCACATCCACGGCCTGCAAGTCAGATGGCAAAGGTGGACCATGGGCCAATCAGGTTTACTACATCACAGGTGAGCTTAAAGCTAAGTCTGTCACAAAATCAAGCTACAGTTTAGAAACCTCTGAAGTTGTAAGTTCTCTCATGACGTCTGTTTACAGTGTTTAAGCTTGCAGGGGTAAATAGAGAGGCTTGGCAATAAAGTGTATAAAGAACAGACTATTTTGAAAATCTGTGTGCGTGATCCTGGCACACGTTTGTGAGGAGGAAAACAAAGAATGTACTGCTTCATTTTGTCCTTTGTTGACCAGGTTATGATGACGTTGGATGCTATAAGGATACTGGAAGTCGTGCAATCCCAACGTTGGAAGGAAGTGATTCTATCTTGGATGGGTCTTATTTATCTCGCATGAACTCCATTGCCAAGTGCGCTGTGGCTGCAATGAGAGCGGGCTACAACATGTTTGCAGTTCAGAATGGTGGCTGGTGTGCCTCTACTGCTATTGCACCAGAAACCTACGACAAGTATGGTAAATCAACGGCATGCAAAGATGATGGTGAAGGTGGTCCTTGGGCCAATCAGGTGTATGTACTTAAAGGTATATTAAACAACATTTCTTCTTCACAAAAACCCGTAAATCTTCTATTAAGACCCCTCTCTATAAGCACCCCCCTCCCCCTCCCCCACCCTGTAGTCTTCAAAATAATTTAACGATTAACGTTGACTGATCAATTATGGTTTATTCAGACTGGAAGTTCATATTGTTTTTGGTCTTCGGCCGCATGACCTCCAACTTCATATGCTTAACTTTCTCAGCTTTCCGCTCTAGTTCTCTGTGGAGAATTGCCACCATTTTCTTAACAATAGAAAAATCAGTGACTTTAATTGTACAACACGCAAGTCTACTCTGTCTGATACCACGGTATGTTTGCTACAGGCTATGCATTTCCCTAATTGAAATAAGCTCCCCTCCTCTCTTTTAAGAGCCCCCCCTTCGCTCCAAAAGTGATTGAAAGAAAATAAGCCCCATCCCCCCCGGTGGGGGGGAGAGGGCTAAATAGAGGATTTACGGTAACTGTTTTTTAACGTGCGCAGCTTGGACTGAGCAAAGTACGCATTATCCACTAACAATAACTTGATGGTATTGAACGTAGTTTACCTCCCTGTTGTCTCTAAGAATTTTTGCGACCAAGTTATCATCCATTTAATTGAACCGATGCGCCTGTTCCTTTGGCTTTATGTTTGCAATAGTTTGAAATACAGTAGGTCTTGGCCTCTCAATTGAGATGTCTTTTCCGGGGAAAGTTTAAAATACGCTTTGTACCGGAGGAGTTTGTAGTGTTTGAAAGAAAACTAAGCTATCCGGCTACATCCTATTCTCCTTGAGTCACCATTTACGTGAGCTCTGCAAATTTGTTTTTTTATAATTTTAAATTTTAATTAAGTTTTTTAAAATATAACAACAACAATATTAAAGCTCTGCAAATCATGACTTAGATCTCAGACTAGATAAAATGAATCCAAACGAAACAAAATTAAATGTATTACTGAGTTAGCTTGCTAAACCTGTCTTAACAGATTATCGTTCTCGATACACGACAATTGGATGTTTTCAAGACCACGGAAACCGCGCCATACCATCATTAGAAGGACAAGACTCCTTCTTGGATGGCAGCTACCTGACAAGACAAGACTCCATCGAAAAGTGCTATAAAGCAGCTAAGAAACGAGGATTCCACATTTTTGCAGTTCAAGATGGTGGATGGTGTGCATCCAGTGCTACGGCTGGTAAGACTTTCAACAAATATGGCAAATCGTCGGCTTGCAAGTCAGATGGCAAAGGTGGACCATGGGCAAATCAGGTCTACTACATCAGAGGTGAGCTCAACCCTTGTCCTACAATCAAGCTATTGTTTAGGAAGCTGTCAAGTTCAAAGTCTATCATGAAGTCGTCTTGTAGTGTTTAAGATAGTGCGATAAAAAAGAAGATTGGCAATAAAGGGTATGAAGAACGCCTAATTTCTGAGAATCTGTTTACGTGATCCTGTCACGTTTGGAGGACGAATACAAACAATGGAAATCATGGCATATGGATTTTTAATACTGCTTCTGTTTGGTCATTGTTGTCCAGGTTATGATGAGGTTGGATGCTATAAGGATACTGGAAGTCGTGCAATCCCAACGTTGGAAGGAAAGGATACTATCTTGGATGGATCTTATTCCTCTCGCACGAACCCCATTGCTAAGTGCGCCGTGGCTGCAATGAGAGCGGGCTACATCATGTTTGCAGTTCAGGATGGTGGCTGGTGTGCCGCTGGTGTCCTTGCGCCACAAACATTCGATAAGTATGGTAAATCTACGGCGTGCAAAGATGATGGTGAAGGTGGACCTTGGGCCAGTCAGGTCTATTTTATTTCTTGCAAGTGATTAAGTTGTATTTCAATGCCAGAGTTGTTGAAGCAATAAAGATTTTCACTATAGCATTCCATTTTTCTGTTCTGTTTCAGTTGTTGCATACTGGGTTATAGTTTTTAACCCTTTGACTGCGGAATTTTCACCCCCAAATGCCCGTTTTAACCGTTAGACCAGTTATTTGGCTGCCATGACGCTTAATGAGCTTAAGCTTTGCTGAAAAAGCTATTTTGTACCAAACAGAGAGATTTCCCGAAGATTAGATACAAAAATCTGCAACATTTCAAACTGCCGCATATGCACTAATTTTCGACTTCCCGTTAATTCCGAATTGTTTTTCTTGCCTCTTTTCTTTCCTTTTTCCCGGCTTTTGTACTCTCGGTGCCTTTTACATTGCGTATTTTTTCTGGCCGCCATAAAAAAAGGTGGGTGTTAATTAATTATGGGCAAAGCCTAGAAATGAGACCTTGATGATTTATAGGCATACTGGGCCGTTTTAGTACTATTTTTGCACCAAGACTTATAACGTTGTTGTTTAATTTGCCACGTCAGAATGCAGTCGCTATCCAAAAATGACCATTTTGTGGATAGAGCATAGCTGTACCATCTGCTTATCAAGAATATCTGGTGACATTGAAATTGATTACGTCACTTGTGGTAGAAAGTCAGCGACCACTCAGGATTCCTAGATACGTCTTGCGTGGTCAAGGGGTTCATTAAAATTCGTTGTTTTCTTTTAGCACTTTGGATTTATGACTCACTGGCCATTTAAGGTCAGTGAAAGGAATGTTGGGAGCTGCAGCTCTCCAATATATGATCATTCATTCTGAGGCCTTAGTGAGGGAAAATGTTTAATTGTGTTCGTCATGTAGTAGAAAGAAGAATGCCGCCTTTGCAAGCGATCAATCCTAATTTCGACTACGGCCGAGTGTTATTCGATCAGAAATAAAATAAATGCATTTTCAGTTTTTTCATTCCTGACCAACCCATGTCGCACGACTTCCCTTTAACTTTTTTTTGGCTTGAGCTAAAGGGCTTAATCAGTCTAGCAGCATTTGCGCATGCGTATCTCTATGGAAACAGTAGGATAGGAAAACCAGTTACATACTATTGTTGAGTTTGGTTTATTTGTTCATCCCAGATTTAGAATTCGAAAGGAGAGAGATTATATTCTTCTAACTTAAGAACAGCATTTGTGCATAGAATGCTATGCGATTGGGTCTCTGTTCCATGATCAAAGATTTTAAAATATTGCCTATTGAATGAATCGAAAAATAAGACACAAACAGCAGTGATAAACATATTGAACTTGTTCATTTTGACTTGACGTTTCGTATGTACTCTACATACATTTTCAAAAGTAACCGTTGAAATTTAAAACAGCTATTTATATATAACAAAGCGGGTGAGGGGACTGGAACCTAGATTAAGCAAATACTAACAGTAAAATATAAAATATATATATATAAAATAACAGATTAATAAAGCATCAGCTTTTCACTTCCGACGTTGACGTTGAAAGCTGGTTGAAGTTCTTGAATAAATAACGTCTCTTTTATCTTACAATGATAGTCTGTTTTGCCCTTCGCTAAAATATCAAAATGATCCCACTTGATGTTATGTCCAGTGGCCTTGACGTGGTCAGCAATGGCTGAAGCATTGTCATTTTTAGCGAGAGCCTTAAAGTGTTCGGTTTTTCTATCGTGAAGCCGTCGTTTAGTTTTGCCGATGTAAAAACCATTACAATCCCAGCAATTTGCTCTGTAAATAACTCTGGACTGTTGTGAACGATTAATACGGTCCTTGTAAGGAAAGAAAGATTTTATACATCGAGTGCTCTGAAAAACAATCTTAAGGCTAACACAAGAGTAGAATTTGTACACACAAGATTTCAGGCACATCTACGGCCTGCAAGTCAGATGGCAAAGGTGGACCATGGGCCAATCAGGTTTACTACATCACAGGTGAGCTTAAAGCTAAGTCTGTCACACAATCAAGCTACAGTTTAGAAACCTCTGAAGTTGAAAGTCTCTCATGACGTCTGTTTACAGTGTTTAAGCTTGCAGGGGTAAAGAGAGAAGCTTGGCAAAAAATTGTATAAAGACTTAATTTTAAGAATCTGTGTGCGTGATCCTGGCACACGTTTGTGAGGATAAAAATAAAGAATGCACTGCTTCATTTTGTCCTTTGTTGACCAGGTTATGATGAGGTTGGATGCTATAAGGATACTGGAAGTCGTGCAATCCCAACGTTGGAAGGAAGGGATTCTATCTTGGATGGATCTTATTCTTCTCGCGCGAACCCCATCGCCAAGTGCGCTGTGGCTGCAATGAGAGCGGGCTACAACATGTTTGCAGTTCAGAATGGTGGCTGGTGTGCCGCTAGTGTCCTTGCGCCACAAACGTTTGACAAGTATTGTAAATCAACGGCGTGCAAAGATGATGGTGAAGGTGGACCTTGGGCCAACCAGGTCTATTTTATTTCTTGCAAATGATTAAGTTGTATTTCAATACCAGAGTTGTTGAAGCAATAAAGATCTTCACCATAGCATTTCATTTTTCTGTTCTGTTTCAGTTTTACCTCAAAAATGCCCGTTTTAACCGTTAGACCAGTTATTTGGCTGCCATGTCGCTGAATGAGTTTCAGCTGTGCTGAAAAATCTATTTTGGAGCAAACAGATTTACCGAAGATTCGGTACAAAAATCTGCAACATTTCAACCTGGTGCATGCGCATTAGTTTTTGACTATCCGTTAATTCGAATTGTGTTTCTTGCCTCCTTCCTTTCCTTTTTCCCGGCCGTTTTACTCTCGGTAGCTTTTGCACTGCATGTTTTCTTTCTGGCTGAAATAACCGAAAAGTTGGGTGTTTTAAATTATGGGCGCAGTCTAAAAAAGGCACCTTGATCAATTATAGACATAGTGGGTCGTTTTACCACCATTTTTGCACCAAAACTTCTAACGTTGTTGTTAAATTTGCTACGTCAGAATGCAGTCGATACCCAGAAATGACCATTGGGTGGATAGAGCCTAGCTCTACCATCTGCTTATCAAGAGTATCTGGTGACATTGAAACTGATGACGTCACTCGTGAGCTGCATTTCTCCAATACATGATCATTCATTCTGAGGCTTTAGTGTGTGAAAATGTTTAATTGTGTTCGTCATGTAGTAGTAAGAGGAAAGACGCCTTTGCAAGCGATTAATCCTCATATCGACTACCCCAGAATGCTATTCGATCAGAAATAGAATAAGTTTTCTCATTCCTGACCAACCCAATAAAGGGCTTCATTAAAGCAGAATTTGCGTATTTCTAAGGAAACGGTTGGATAGGAAAACTAATTTCATACTATTGTTGAGTTTGGTTTATTTGTTCATCCCTGATTTAGAATTCAAAAGGAGATAGAGATTATATTCTTCTAACCAAAGAACAGCATTTGTGCGTAGAATGCTATGCGATTAGGTCTCTCTTCCATGATCAAAGATTTAAAGATAATGGCCATGCCTATTGAATGAATTGACTTAAAAGAAATGACCTACAAAAAAGTACTCAGAATAGGAAGATCGTTTTCAATAACCATAATTACCACAATGTTGAAATTTCCCATTTGAGGTGGCTCACAACAGTTTATTCTACCTTGATGGGTCACTGATACCACTACCGCACCATCTGATGCCGCAACATTAGTATTACCCAAATGTCCAATAATTAGCGAACAAGTAGTGATCGTCTTTATGGCATATAAGGTTACTAAAGCAACAGTAGAATCTGTTAAAACACCCTAAATTAGAGTCAATGGGACAGGAACTCGACATTTCGAATTTCTTAACATTTCTAAAGACAAAGGCTATCAGACCGTTATAGAAAACGTCCCTAAATCCTCATACTTCCAACTCCGCTCTTTCTCCGTGGCTCTGTCGCTTTACTCCTGCTATCCAGGTTATAGAAACCTTGTTCCCTGTATTTTTGCACCTATGATAGCGATGACAACGGTATAGATTTCTTGTGTAAAACAAATGACGTCACCAATATTTAGTAATTATTCCACGAGCGCACGTTGAGCAGCCGAGGCGCGTAGTACCGAGCTGGCAATAACCATCTCATACACAGCAAGTGCGAGTGGAATTTGTATTTTATTAGAAACGCTCTCAAAAGACAGAAAACTAAAATAATTCCCCAAACTGTAATGGTGTATGAAATGGCTCAGACACAGACTGAAGTTTACCCGAACAATTGTTTAATTCATGCTTTTTCAGGTGACGGGAAAAACCTATCTGTAGCTTCCTCGTGTTCCAACATCCGGGGTCCTACGCTAACAATCACAATGCATGACCATATTAGGTAACGACACTACATCTCTCCCCTCTTTGGAGCAAAACTCACATATTGAAAACAAAAACGATTGAAACAAAAAAAAACTGAAATAAACTTTTCGCAAAGTCCAAAGTTCTTCAAACCTAATGTTTAAAAGGTTAAAAGTCTCAAAGCCTAAAAGAAGTCCAAAAACAACACAACTCTAGCAAAAATCTTTAAACAGTTTGTATGCAGCCTACTATCAGCCACAAACATAGTCGTCCAACTTTACTGGACGTGTTCGCACACGCTGCGGGTAGCGTCTCGATAGTGCGGCATCGGACTGCATCGGAGCATCTGTGATATCAGGTGCACTTGTAACATGAGCAGGATCCTTGCGTATCTCCGTGGTAGAATTTTCTTCTGCTGCTGCTGGGACACTCTTAAAGAACGAAGAATTCCTCGTAACTGGGATGCCATCGTCATCTTGTGCGGTCACCATGGATCCCTTTTTCTCTACAACGATTAGTGGCCTCGGGTCATATGGCGTGTCGCTTTTCTTCTTAGAGTCATCTCTTCTGACAAACACCGTGTCACCTTCTTTGACGGTTGACGGCTTTATGTAACGCTTGTTGTCTGCGTGCTTCTTCATCTTAGCTTTCGCTGTCCGATCACGTTCTTGGATCTCTGGATCATAGCAGCGTGTCGTCACTTCAGGTAGTTTCGTCTTCATCGGTCTTCCAAACAGTGCTGTTGCCGGAGCAACTCTTGTTGTACTGTGTGGTGTGGCGCGGTAGTTTCTTAGTAGCCTGTTCAGCTCCTGCTTGGGGTTCTTGCGTTCCACCTTCGCTGTCTTGATGACTTTCTTTACGGTGCGCACAAATCTTTCAACTTCTCCATTCGCCCTGGCCCATTTTGGAGTTACTTTTCGATGCTTGAAACCAAGGTCGTCTGCAAACGACGCGAATTCCTTGCTGTTAAAAGGGGGACCATTGTCAGACTTAACTACGTCTGGAACTCCAAATTCTGAGAACACCTTGTCTAGCTTAGGTATCACTGTCGCTGCTGAGGTCGATTTTACTATTTCCACCACTGGGTATCTAGAGTAGTCATCAGTAATCAGAAGCATGTACTCTTGGTCTGGAAGGTTAGCAAAGTCCACACTGATTTCTTTCCACGGCGCGGCTGGAAGTGGTGACATCTGTAGGGGTTCTCTCTTGCACTCAGGGGTACTAATCAAACATGCGCTGCACGACTTTACTTTGCTCTCCACAAGCTTATCAATGTTTGGGAACCAGACTTTCTCGCGCAATAGAGACTTTGTTTTCACGAGCCCTTGATGGCCTTCATGTGCTAAGTTGATTACGTGTTCCTGTAGACTCTGCGGAATAACTATGCGGGTTCCGCGCAGAATAAGGTTGCCTGATGCACTCACGGCTAGCTCTTCCTTTACTCTTTCTAGGAGTCGAAACTCTGCAAGGTTAACACCGGGCGTTTGACTACAAGGTGCCAGTTGCCTTTAGTGACAGCTTCAGCTACGCCTTGAAGGGTTGGATCGGCTTGCGTAGCTGCTTCGATGTCCTGAGTTTTCAGGGCTTTGGGAGTTGAGGTAGTCGCTAGGTAGTTGATGTACTCCTCTGCAACTTTCTGCTGACGTGTCGTTTGGGCTGCATTCGTTGTCGGATGCCGTGACAGGTAATCTGCTGGGTTTGTTTCACCTCTCCGATACTTGACTGTAATCTGGTATGGCTGAAGCCTCAATGCCCATCTTTCAATCCTTGCTGGAGGCTTGGAACTTGGATTGCTATAGATGGCCACCAGGGGTTTGTGGTCCGTGTAGACTGTGATAGGCTTCCCATAAACATACAGGTGCAAGTGTTCACAGGCCCAAACCACAGCGAGGGCTTCCCGTTCCGTTTGGCTGTACCGTTGTTCAGTTGCTGTAAGGGAACGACTTGCATAAGTGATCACATGCCTTTCCTCAGTCTGCGGATCCACTTGTGAGAGAATGGCGGCTAAGCCAACTGGACTGGCATCAACCGAGATCTCTGATTCTTTTTCTGGATCGAAATAGGCAGTGACAGGTGCGCTGGCTAACGCTTCTTTGAGCTGACTAACTGCATGGTCGTGCTCTGTTGTCCAACACCATGGTTGGTCCTTGTGTGTAAGCTTGCGCAGGGGCTCTGTCTTGGTAGCATAATCTGGGATGAATCTTGAACAGTAATTTGTCATCCCCAGCAAGCTACGAACCTCTGATGCTGTTGATGGTGTCGAGAGATTGACCACTTCTTCAACTTTCTTCGGGTCTGGTGATATGCCTTCTTTGGAGAATACGTACCCAAAGAATTCCAACTTGTCTTTGCCGTACTCACACTTGCTCTTGTTGAGGGTCAGGCCTTTCTCTCTCAAGCGCTGGAAAACTTCCCTCAGGTGCTGGTCATGATCTTTCTGAGATTTACCAAAGACTAGGATGTCATCGCTGATGTTTTTCGCACCATCGATGCCTTCCAGGGTTTCTCGAATCACATTCTGGAAGATTTCAGGGGCACTTGATATTCCAAAATTGAGTCGCTTGTAGCGCATTAGAGCCCATGTGGGTACCAAATGTGGTGATGTAACGGGACTCGGGCGCCAATTCGAGCTGGTTGTAACCCTGGTTGAGATCTAGTTTGGTGAAAACTTTTGCTCCGTTCAAGTCTCCAATCATCTCTTTGATGGTCGGCGTGACGTGACGCTCGCGTTTTATTGCCTTGTTCGCCTGGCGCATGTCCACGCACACGCGTACCTTGCCTGGAGACTTTGGTTTTGGTGCAACCACTATAGGAGACACCCAAGGTGTAGGACCTTCAATACGTTCTATTACACCAAGCTCTTCATCGCATCGTAGCTGGTCCTCTAACTGCTTACGTACATGAAAAGGGACTCTTCTGTGCGGTTGTGCAACAGGTGGTATGTTTTCGTCGATGTGAAGCTTTATCTGATAATCTTTGAGCTTGCCTAGTCCGTGAAACAGGTCATCGTATTCCTCTATCAGATCTGCTAGCGTATTTGCTTCCGGTTTTGATGGTAGCTTTCCGACGTGCTGAACCGTTTGAAGTAGGCTGAGTCCTTGTGATGTTTTCCAACTTAGCAGAGAGCCACTAGATCCCTCCACAACGTAGAACTTGTCGCTAAGCTTCTTTGCTTCTGACTCGAGCGTGGTGGTGAATTTTCCAAGGACACGAAGGGGGACCTTTGATTGATAGCCGTAAATCTTTACACTGCTAGGCTCAAGGTTGGGGCGGTTGGGTAACCTGTGGTATTCCTTCTCATCCAGAATGTTAATGCTAGCTCCAGAGTCCGCCATAATCGTCACAGGTGTACCATGCACTTTAATCTTGAAGAAGGGCTGATCTTTCAATGCTTTAGTGTTTGCGTGACTTACGGTCACGTGGTTTTCTTGTCGGATTTGCGTCCGCCATCTTGGTTGGATTTCCGATTTCTTCGGCGTCGGTTTCCATGACGTGGGGACAATTTATTTACAGACTGGTTGTCCTCAATGGTAGCGGCTTGTGTTTTCGAGAGTTCCATGGCTTTGCCAGCATCCAATAATTGCGTCACGGTGTACGATGGATTCTCGAGAGCTTTCGTACGCAGCTTATGGGAAACTGCAGCTTTGCACTATTTGAGTCTTGATTTCACGATCCACATCGTCAAATTCGCAGGTAACTGCTAATTGCCTTAGTCTTGTGTGAAATGCGGCAAGACTTTCATTGGTTTCTTGCTGGGCTTGACGGAAAACATAGATTTCGTACTCACGGTTTTGTTTGGGAGTGAAGTAATTTGTCAAGGCTTCCACGGCTTTTTTGAACGGATCATCGCCTCCTGGTGTAGTGTCTGGGAGCGTATCGTGAAAATCTCGTTCGTCGCTTCGCCAGCATAGTGAAGTAGCAGAGCTCGTTGTCTTGTCTTGTCTTCCCCATTCAGTGCGACAATTAAGTTGTTGAATCTTGAGAGCCATTTCTTCCAACGAGTAGCTTGTGTACTTGTTTCGGAGACGTCAAACTCGGGAAATGCGGGTAGCGCTGTGGCCATGTTCCACGCGTTTGCGGTATGAAAATCGTATAGAATCAACCACTGTTGTCGTCCTGAGAATCCTCGTCGCCAATGTAATGGTGTATGAAATGGCTCAGACACAGACTGAAGTTTACCCGAACACTTGTTTAATTCATGCTTTTTCAGGTGACGAGAAAAACCTATCTGTAGCTTCCTCGTGTTCCAACATCCGGGGTCCTACGCTAACAATCACAATGCATGACCATATTAGGTAACGACACTACACAAACATTACGCGCATTGCTTACCATATTTTTAGATCATGGCATAGTTAACAACTATTCACCGAAGTGGAGGTGGCTAGCGATGGATAATTACCGAGCCGCGAGTGTTTTAGTAGATACTAAAACAGTGAGATAATAAACACCACAAAAAGTTAATATGGATGATTTCTTCACTTGTCACAGATGCAAACCGGGACGCCATTTTTTTACGAGTTGCTCGGAGGTAAATAGCACAGGATATTCGGAGTTTGACGAGCCTATCAGCACGCGCGTTTAACACTATCTACTGTTTTTAGTATATACTAATTAACTAAATAAAGAAGCCTAAGCCGTGTATTACACTGTGATAAAACACGACAGACATTTGAGAACACGAGGGAAATGTAGAAAACACGAGCCGCAGGCGAGTGTTTTCTACATTTCTCGAGTGTTTCCAAATGACTGGAGTGTTTTTATCACAGTGTAATACACGGCTTAGGCTTTTTTGCGAACGCGCAAAAACAATAAAACACGCTTTTTCTATGTTTTATACTCTGATAAAACATAGGTTTTTTGACCAATCAGAGCGCGTGCAGGGTCCTATCTATGTTATAATGCCTCGTATACCATGATGGCTAAGCCAATGAAAACTCTTGAATTTCATTACCCAATGATCAAGTTTTTAATAATATAGAATATTTAAATACCTTGTTTAGCTGTTACAATTAACACTTAATGACTGGTCCCGAGGGGAAACAGTGAATTTTGTTTCCCGAGAATCTCAATGTTTCCCGAGACGAAGGGAAATATTGAGATTTGTGGGAAACAAAATTCACTGTTCCCCAAGAGACCAGTCATTAAGTGATTTGTTATATAGCAAAACAAAACAAAAGCAAATTTTGAAAAAAGTGCTGAGATTTGAGCGACAATATCAGGCCACCTCTGATCACGTGCAACAGCAGTCAACATTTCGCGGGTAACAAGAACTGTTTCCCGTTTGACGTCATAGTTCTCGCTATGGTGCCAATCATGGCATTTGGCGGGAAACAGTTTCATTGCCATGTTGTCATGTGATCATGAACTAGCCAGTGAGTGAGTGCGCTGTAGCGGGAAGTTTGCTTTACAAATTAAGAACAAGCTCTGGTTTAAATACAATAAATAAATGCTACTTTGTTTAACTCTCAAGTCTCAAATAGCCGAGCACAAGTGCTCTACTGTACTAATTGGGTTGACTAAAAGATAGGATAAAATCAATTATAAGGTGATTCCTCAGAAATAAAAATTTACCGATGATTTTTTTTTTAACCTTCTCTGAATGTTCCCTACAAAGCATTGTTTTGAAAAATAAAATAAAAAAGGTAGGTCACCATACTCGCAAAAGAGATATGATGAGCCAATCTTGCCCCATTTATGCCTGTACTCGTGCTAATCTCGCGCGTTATTCATCGATCCACGTTACATTTTGCGGTAGCTGAAAGGACAGTTTATCGAAGTAATACTGGGAAGAAAACTTGACAGGAAGAAAGCATGGAACAAATGGAACAATATCATATAAAATTTGTGGAAAAAAATCGCACCATTTAAAACGAGGTAGACGAAATGCGTTCGTCGAGTCGAGTAACGGTTTTGTGCACGGTTTCAGCTATATCTTTTTTTCCTTCCGATAAATTTTTTTAAAATTCTTTTAGATTAAATAGGATAACATGGGAACTACTATTATGTAATAAAAAGTATAGGTCACCATGCTCGCTTGTGGGAAATTTCTTACGTTTTACACGTGCACGCGCTCATTTGCGCGCGCTAATGATGCAAAAATCGTGCGCAGTAGGGATGCGCAATGCAATACTGAGGAATCACCTTAACTAATGTCTAGTAAAAGTTAACAAATAAGGTTAAAATTAAATTTAAGACCTAATTTGTTGATAATGTTTTCATAATGTTACTGATCAACTAGTAATTGATTAATAACAAACTACATAGATGAACAGCACGAACAACGCATACATCTTACGTCCAGACCAGAGCTAACGTCAAACTTTCGAATGAGGCTTTTAAAATTGTTCAAAGTTTTTGCTGATCTGATATTTGAAGGCAGTTTTCGCCATGAGTTTGGTAGCGCAGAGAAAGTTGGCCATAAGTTCCTGTATTATATCTAGGAACGCTGAAATCATTTTGTGCTAAAGGATGAAAAGTGCTTTGAGTATTAAAAATATTACTAATATATAAGCTGGACATAATTTCGTGTTAGACCTTATACAGAAGGGTGCATACATCTCGCAGGCGTCTGTTGTTTAGTGTTGGTAGCTCAGCCCTCTCGAGTAGTTCGGTTTTCACATGACGTCACCAAAATTGATCCTACAAAATATTGATCCTCCTGAGATTTTAATTTCATGATGTATAAGAGCAGCTCAAAACTACTATTCATCCAAATTTTCGCTCCAAATGAGTTCTTGCAGAAGCCTGGTTTTGTAATAAGAGCAGCTCAAAACTACTATTCATCCAAATTTTCGCTCCAAATGAGTTCTTGCAGAAGCCTGGTTTTGTAATAGACTACTCTTGAATTTCTAAGCTTTTGCGTTACGCGGCATTTACATGACGGGCGAAAGAGTTGTTATGTTGGTTAAAAAAACGGACTTATTTCCGGAATTTTGACTATCTGAACAGTTCTTGTACAAATAGCAGTGGAGTGAAGCCGGTCTTGGTTTAGATCAGGATCAGCAGTGGAAAACAAAACTATAAAACCAATTGAAAGGCTGACCAGACGGCTAAAAATGATAAATTTAATGCCCAATATTTCGATTAGACAGGACTAATCTTCCCCAGGGGCTACACTGGAGCTAAGCGACCAGTGAGTTTAATGTCTCTCGCTCGTTTTCACTCTTCTACTTGGTTTTAAAGTAAGCTTTCTGCTTGCTGCCGCACTAATGTCACTAATGTAGTCGACTTGAGTGGACTTCGGCATCAGATTTCGTATGTTCAAGTATTCAATCGCCTTCTCAATTGCAAATTATAAATGATTTTTGAGTACCGATATGCTCCGTTATTAATCCCTGCAGGGATTTAGAATTTTCTCTTGAGATTAACTCCATTTAAAGCAAAATATCTGTTTGGTTTTCTACCGCAATAGAAGAAGAAGTTTTAGGAATTTATACAATGCAGCTATTCCTGCTAACAAAATTTAAAAACCACCAAGAAAATTCGCCTTCAAGTACGTTTTTATTAGCCATTAGAACTCCTAAATCAAAAATATAAGAAACCGCGAAAAAATCATTTGCTTGATGCCGGCAGCCAGGCAAATTCAAGATTAACGACCTTTTAATCAATTGCAAGCCGAAAGTTCAAATTGTTATTTCTTTCAAGAGTTTGTGAGTTTTGACCCTTGACACGTGATACGCTCTCTTGCAGTCGGAAAACGTGTTTGAGTTGAGAGGTTTCAAGCGCGAACCGCTAGCGGATTCAGGGGCTTGTCCCTTCCACCCCATAGCAACAGTTTTTAGCAGCTTGGGAATTCCATTCCTACGTTTTCAAATCTTAGAAAACACGATGAGTATTGAGGAACTTGTTTTTATGTCAGCCTTTGGGAAAATTGATAGCAGTTTTGATAGGACAGAGATCAATCAATTTAACTATGAAAAATGCCTTCCTGGATTTCCAGAAGTATGCAAGTGCGTGCTTGGGTAAATGGTCGCTACCCCCTACCCTTGAATCAAATAAGATACACTTGAAAGAAAACATCAGACTTGAATTGATAAATCTAGTGCAATATTGTAACTGGAATAACCACAACACAGGAATATAATGCTCAGATGAAAATCTTTATTGCTTCATCAACTCTGGTATTGAAATAATATTCAGCCATTATGGAACAATAAAATAGACCTCATTTGCCCAAGGTCCTCCTTCGCCCCCATTCCAACAAGCCTTAGATGTTCCATACTTGTCGAAGGTCAGGTGCGCAGTATTGCTAGCGGCACACCAGCCACTATGCTGAACTGCAAACGTGTGATAGCCCCGTCTCATTGCAGCTGCCGCGCACTTGGCAATGGGGTTAGCTCGAAGCCAGTAGGCTCCGTCCAAGATGGGATCCTTTCCTTCCAATGTCGGGATTGCACGATGTCCAGTATCCTTATAGCATCCAAGAGAAACATAACCTAAAAAAGAAGGTTACAACGCTCAAGAAATTACATAGGAAGTATATATTTTTTAATGAATTCCCACATTATTTATTTTTATTATTTATAAGCGGGTTGACAAAAACTAAGCGTTTGCATGAAGTAGGAAGAACATGCTTAATTAACAACATTAAAAACCTTCGCTGCGAAAAAACAATGAATTATTCCTCAAAGCAACTAATCTGTTGTTGATGTTGTTAATGTTCATAGTGGCAAGACAATTCAAGCATGAACATTGTTATACCTCCCAACTCAAATACGTTCTCCGATTGGAGGAGAACGCGTCACGTGCCATGGGTTAAATCTCTCTAACTCCCTAGGGCGAATAAAACTCACTAACTCCCTAGAGAAACAACAACTTGAACTTTGGACTCGCACGTGATCACGTTGTGCACCTTGAAACCGCGGGAAATTTGTGTACCAGTCGGCCCGATGTTAAAAAGCCATTGAAGTAGGGCAACGTTTCTCATAAGAGACGGCATTCATTATTCAATAAAAGGGATTTATAGTCGCAAAAACATATAATGCAGATTAGCAAAAGGGCAAATATGAACGTTTTGTGTCTGCAAGCTTTTGGTTTGGCGCCAAAAATGGGTTGCCCACGTTCGTCAACTCGCTCGTCGATCGCCGTCGCCAGGTAGGAAAGTATTTGTGTAATTTACAACAAAATATGTTGTTCCTGATCAAATCAAACTCAAAATGCTCGAGTTAAGCATAAGACGACGCCAAAGCAACTTTAGTACTGTCTACAATTCTTGTTAGCTGCGAAGAAAAAGACTGTTATCGTGATTTTTCAATAGGATAGGTTGGTTTTGGCAGCCGCTCAATTTTGCAAGTGCAGCCAGTGTATGCAATGGCGTCAAGCAAATCATTTTTTTCGGAGCTTTTTCTATTTTTGAGTCGCCGGAGGTATAACAAAACACTTAATGACTGGCCCTCGGGAAAACAGCGAGTTTTGTTTCCCCTCGACCTCAATGTTCCCCTCGGCATCGCCTCGGGGAACATTGAGGGTCTCGTGGAAACAAAACTCACTGTTTCCTGAGGGGCCAGTCATTAAGTGCTTATTGACTCATTGTGACAACATTTCGTCAAATTGGCCAATTTCTTTACTGCGCACATTTCTGGACATGTGGCGAAAACTACAACTATTTGTATCTAGCTCAGTACTTTGAATGGCAGTTAAAAGATGTGATCAGTGATACCAGTCATGCTGTACCTTTGGTCAAGTAAACCTGATTAGCCCATGGTCCTCCTTCACCATCGCTCTTACAAGCTGAAGATTTTCCGTGCTTGTCGAAGGTTATTGGCGCAGTCTTGCTAGCGGCACACCAGCCACCATCCTGAACTGCGAACATCTTGTATCCCCGTTTCATTGCTGCCACGGCGCACTTGGCAATGGAGTTCTCTCGGTGATGGTAATGTTTGTCCAAGATCTGATCCTTTCCTTCCAGTGGTGGGATTGCACGATGTCCAGTATCCTTATAGCATCCCAAGAGAAACATAACCTGAAAAAGGGAAAATAGAGAAATATAAGTCATTTCAGATGAGTTGCTAATTTTATTTTATGCTGTCTGTTCAAACTGCCACAAATGCGATTTATGAAAGGCCGATAGTGGAATATCATTGCTCCTGTTGTTGATATTGAGCCAGATGAGATTATCGTTATTGTTAGTTCTCGTTGGTCAAACCAGATTTCCCAACTTGGAAAGAACATAAAAGCCTACCACATTTAACGTACTACATCCTCACTACATTTTTTATAACCTGTGGGTGAAAAATTTCTTGTTCAGGTTGAAGGGTGGCCATATGCCCTTGAACAGAGCGCTATATCTCACTCACCACATTGCACATAGCTGCAAACAATGGCGTAAAGGAAGGCAACGACAAGGAAAACTTGATTCTTTGAACGATGCATCTTGCAGCCGTATCTGAAAAAACTAAGAAATGTCACATTGTATAAAGATAGATGCCCTCGATATTTCTTTAAAGTTCACGTGTTTCCGTGGCTACTTTTTACAATCGAACCTCGATGGTCCGGACCGTATCCGGACCGTAAGAAGACTGTACTTTAAAAAACCCTTCCTTTGTTCATGAGGAAGAGCGCTTATTACATAAATATGAAGTATAAATGCCCCCCTAAAAAAGAAAAAAATTAAGAGTCCATGATTCGGGTGTAGGACTTACTGCAATTCTATTAATCAAGTCATAAACAAAGTGACACACTTTAGCGCTGTAATTAAATGGAAAGATAACGGCATAACGCTTGCTGTGATGAGAAAGACATCACTTACAACTTACTTTCAAATAGCATTTTGTAATCAAGTTATCAAAAAATTGAGATATATTCATTCGCTTGTTCCAGGCTAGCTGCGGTGAAGTATGCCCGACAAGGCATTTGCAACTATTATTCAGATCTAATTTGATCCACTGGCGCTAATCTAATCTCAGTACCTTTTGAAGTAATATTAATTCCTATGGCTACTGATTGGTTAATACCGATTTTGAGAAGAATATGTTCTTTATGGGCTTAAAATACGCCATCAACTCCTTGAAGTTAGTCGAATTTTCTAAACTCAACTTGATTTAAAATTAAGAGAACTTACCAGCTTGAGTACTTTGCTGAATAAACTTCAAATGATCACTTTAACTTTAGAAGTGCCTTCTATTTATCCTGATCCGTAGCCAATTAATATGACAATTTATTTACTTGTCAGTCAACAAATCAAAACGAAATTAAACTGAGAATTATTATACATAATACGGAAGGACGACGGTCGCTAGGTTTCAGTTATATATATTAATTAGTGATCTCTTTTATGTCTCTTTTTAATTATAACGATAAAACGGTGTGAGCAAAGCACCTTAACAGCATTGCACCACGGTAAAGACTAACGGTATGCCACAAAGAGGGTTGAGATAGGTAATCGTGTCAGCAACTAAAGTTAACTTGGCGCTGATATCGAAACGTGACCTCAAGAAATGGTGGCCTGACCTATTGTTTATACGCCTAATGGACGTTGGTTTAGTTAGACAGGGCGTATTTACTTGTAGCATACGCAAGTATTGTCGTATTTCTCACGCGTAGTCAGTTTGAAAGAGATGTGTGGATCTACTGAGCAAACACTTGAGTTTGCACCGTAAGTGGACGCTAATTCACCTGACGTACAACCAGAATTTTTTCCCTCCTTGACCGTTTTAGTTCAAGTTTTATCAAGGGCAGCTTGTAGCTCTCCTTTCCACAATATCCGGATATTTTGGGGAACATTTATAATAATAATCCATCAAATATATTGAGCTATGCTCTCGGAAACTATTCGCTTCTCGGAACAGATTATGTCCGCGGACAAATATCCTAGCATATTTTCGCGCCAATGGAGGTTATTGTTTTGGCTTTACTTCGTGCGTGTTTTCCTCGGTTTTTTTTTTTTTGAAACAACACACAATTTTCTTCAATTTTTATCTATTGTAACATATTTTGTATTTTTTAGCAACCATTGTAAAAATAGGACTCTTTTAGGGTTAGTTTTAATTTTTATAAAAAAAGGCACACTTGATCATTATTACTCAGTATTATTATTATTAGAATCCAGTTCAGGGATTTTCCTCTTGAAAAAATGTCTTTTACATCACTAACAACGCTTAAGCAGAAATTTTCTACTGGCAGATGCAGGTAACATCGAAGTGTTCCTCCTTCTCCTTTGTCGACTCCTACTGCCAGAGAAGTTAGAAAATTTCTCTTTATCTGATCAAGCTTTAGGGATTTTTGTCTAACTGAATTAAATCTTCTTCAAATAACGTTTTCTAATTATTATTTGCCTATCAAAAGAAGTATTTACACAAAGATCGAGCGTGGCTTGAATTGCTGTTTAAAACCTGCACCTGTTTACACGCGCTCATCAGTTTATTGAGCAATTTTGAGGTTTTAGTCGTACACCTGTTATTTGCGGGAGTGTAATTTTTGATCATGGAAAAGGGGAAAAATCGCGCAAAACTAAATCGTCGGAATACAAATGCCGTTGTTAGAAGTGTCGCCTTTGGGGTTATTGATCAGAAGGGAAGAAATAAACCTAATTAAACAATTGCATCATCTCACGACTTGCAGTATCCTTCGATTGCATCCCACAGAAACAGGAAATAAGTCAAACACGTCTAGGATTGCGAAAGAGCACTTTTATTTACCCTATTCTTTTGTTTTCTTCATTTGAAGGAGCTTCAAAGGTTTATTTTGCGATAAGTGTTGCAATAAATTCAATGTCTATAATAATAATAACTTTATTTAAGTGTCTAATGTATTTAGCACTGTTGTGCTAATTGGGGACACTGTAAATAAATAACCAAATATTGTAAATATAACATAAACTGTTAAGAATCCCAACTGGTGGGAGGCTGACCAATTGGCTATTTACACAACGCGGTCGAGGAGTTGAACTCGGGACTACCGAGAACAAATCCAGCTAGTGGTAGGATGAACCAGAGGACCTCCAGATTTCAATTCCAGCGCCCTAAACCACTCGACCACGCCGCCTCCCTCGAACAATGTTGAAAAGCAATGATTTTTGAGGCAGCTGAGCTGTTTTGATTTGTCTTGTCGTCCTGTTTGCTTGTCTAAGAGCTTCTCTTGTCAAACATGGCTTTCTAATTTGTAAAGAGCAAAATCCGTGTCACTTAACAATTGGGTTCAACTATTTTCTTTTTAATTTTGAGCAAAAAATTCCTTTCTCAATTGTTGAAGGATAGCCTGAAATGCTTTTGAAAACAATATCTCTCACACTTACCACATTACACATAGTCACGTGTAATAGTACAGAGAAAGGCTATGGTAAGGATGAGATTTAGCGATTTCGAGGGCAAATAATTCAATTGTCTTCTTCAAGTAGCATTTTTCTATAATTTTTCTTCATTTAAAAGCAGTATTTAAACAGCAAGATATCTAGCTATTGAATTCCTGATTGAAACTTACAGTTGCATTCAACAGCTCATTAGTTCATTAATAAGCAACAGTTACACGCCTGTTATTTTACGTCGCAAAACGATGACAAAGTCGCACGCCCCTTTTTGCAAGTTTCTGAAAGCGTTTTGATCTTGGAAGATCGGACAAGTTGCATCACCCAAATCGTCTACGCACAGTTGCTGTTCGTCACTCACTTTGGGGTCGTTGATGAGAAACGAAAAAAAGAAAACAGTTGGTGCAATATCTTTACAACATCCCACAGAAACATAAGCTAAAGATAAAGAATGATGGAAAGATAAGTCAGACACCTTTAGGATTATGTAATGAGGAGTTTTTTCTTTTTTTCTAAATTATGTTTTATCCCAAGTAAATCACTTATAAAATGTTTAGAACGTTAAAACTTCGGACGTTTTATATGAAATAGTTAATTTTCGGACAATTGAGTTTATCTCACTCTGGGTAAATTTCGGACGAGAATTTCGAATACTTGAAACACGACGAGTAATTTTACTTGTGAAAACACGAATTAGACTAAAACAACAGCTGTGAAAAAGATAGTTTAACTTCATCATAAAGGTTTTAGAGATACACTGGGAGAAAATGGAACAAATTTTATTATGCCGTTACGTATCTCAAGCAGTGGGGCGTCAACTAGTCGCGAGTTCCTTCCAAAAACCAAATTAAGAGCCTTGTAGCTAATTAAAATTTAATGCTGTACTTTCAACAATCCGAACGCTTAAGTTAAGATGTCTCGATACAGTTTTTTCTGGACCATACCAAGCATTTTCAGAAATACAATCAGCTTTTTAACAGTCTAGCTTAAATCAGATCGATACGATAATTACACCCGTAATTGCAAACGGATTTAAGTTTGGTATACTGAATTTATTACGGCAATCGCATTCCCATGAAACTTGAAAATCGGTTGATCATGAATTTTGCGCGAACTAGCTGTAACGAGAAAACGCTATTACCAATGCTTTAAACTATGGTGCATGACAAGTAGAATATGCGAAAACAAAAAATTCTCTATATCTGATTCTAGTAGATTGTAAAAACATTTCAAATTCTATACTTT
>JAHPZR010011383.1:22500-25000 GCA_019787425.1 Platygyra sinensis | reverse complement strand
TATGATGAAAAATAAAGAAATGAGAAAGGAAAATGTGCCTCTTTGACCACTCTTTTGCGCATAATTTTTTTGTTTCCCATTTTTTGGCAAAACCCATGCTTGAATTCCGAGAAAATATGATGTTCTTTCGAATTGTTTTAAAATCTAGCAATTACAATTATCTCTCGAGGAGAAAAGTTCTTTTTTCGCGGCACCGGAAGTAATGACGGAAATTTCAGCGGCCTGGTACCTAAGCATTGTTGGCCAGACTGCTAAGGCAACTTACATTCGTTGGTCGGTGTGAGTACGCAATAATTTTGCCAGTCCTCGTATCGTGGAAGGTAGCGCCGGAGCTATCGTGGCCGCGAGTGAGATAAAAGCCGTCGAACTGGATTTTTTCTCCACGTCGAACTGCTTCAGTTCTTGCTTTTTGCACGCTCCAGTCGGCGATCCTTTTTACGAACGGTGCAATCCATTCATTAATATGGATCTCCTGAGTGAAACTGACGTGATCCAGACCGAGAGTTCCGAGAATATTGCGGTAATCTTGAAATATTGTCCATTGACAAGGAATGAAAGGGCAACGAAATTACGTCCGGCAGATCTTGGGCGAGTTGTGGCTTTAACGACAGGAATGTTACTCTTCAAGTTGACTTTTTTCCCACATCGACTACACTCGAACTCGAACTCTTCAACTGTGTTTTGTTTCACCGAACAAAATTCGAATTCAGTTTCTTTTTCACAGTCACGGTGTTGTAGATTACTTTAAGTAAGTTTACTGTTAAGTAGGTTCTCAAGCGAGGTTGATGTTGTATTAGGAGAAGTTGTCTTTCACAAGTTTCGAGCTCACCATTATTAGTCAAGTTTTCTATCCGGCCGAGTGGTTAGCACTTTTGATGTAAAATGAAATTCTTGAAATAGAGCTGCTTTCAAAAATAATTTAGAAGCCTCCTTGCTCACCGTCTGCTGACCTCTGCTGCTCCATGCTGTCTTTGGTGAGTGGTTGCAATTTAGTGGCCTCGATAGCTTCGTTTAGCTGTATTATACATGTATCTAAACAGTGGAGTTTCTCAGGTTCGGAAGGACAGTTCACCGACACAGGCTCACAAGGTCGCACAGTTTTATCGCAAAAGACTCAAGGGAGTTTCGGAGCGGTCAAAAAGGCCGCGGACACAGAGTTTGCAGGTGGTTATAGCGTAACACTAATTTTAATTTGTGTCTCCGCATCTATTCTTTGCGATTTCGATTCCTAACCTGACACTGGAAATCGTGTGCTGTCGCCTTTTCGAAATTTCCCCATCAACATGCAGCCATCGCTGCTACTTTCTGTTAATACGTCCGTACGTTGATGAAGTTTTCAAGCAAAACAACTGAGTTAAAAAAATAAAGGCACCACTCACATGTTGTAACCGTAAAGAAGAACATTAATCAAAAAAACATGTAAGCAAAAAGTGTTTTTTTGTGTTTGTTGCAGTGAAGTAAAAAAGTTAAACAGCGACTTGAATCGGCGACGGGCTGGCGCCGAAAAAAGCGCGCGAAAAATTTTTGGCTGACCGGAAGTGAATTTGCACCTGAGTAGCAACCGTGTAGCTTGGCAACGAGATACTTTAATGGGCCCTTAAACTCGCTGTAAACCGCCAGTTGGTCATGTTCAGAAGAATCGGCTAGTCCAAGGACGTCAAGATGACAAAGTTCTTCATAATCAGTTTGGCTTGTCTGTGTTAACATCATGCGATTTTGGTTAAATTCTTGCCCTGGTAACAGTACGAACCACCCCAGTTTAGTTTTCTCAGCTACGGAATCTCTATCTCGCCCAAAAAGCGGTTTTGAGTCAATTTTAATTTGAGCGTATTCGCCACTACCTAGTATCACGTGCACCGGTATTTTTTCCTTCGTGTCGAAGTCATCAAGCTTGATTCCTTTTAAATAACTGTAGTCAATTAACTGCTGATATTTTGGATTGCCAACAGTTAACGTTCTCCCTTGTGAGCCTTAGTTAGTTTAACACTCGTGCTGAAATTCCCGGTCAGTGATTCAATCATTGTATGCAGTGTGTTGCACACTTCCATCTTCGTTACTTGGGAAGTCATCAGCATATCCACTCGTTTTGTTTTGGTTTCACACGGTTTCTTCTTGAGAAGATCTATTAATTTTCCTGAAGCATACGAACTTCTGGCCCCAGTGTCAATTAACGCACGGCAAGTTATCCCGTCAACTTTGATTGGGATTATCGGCAATATTCCTTCGTCACTTCCGTTTGCTGTCATCAGGGTTTTCTCATTGTCAGTTCCAGCTTTGGGGTGTGTGTTTGTGGTCGCAAATAGGTCACGTTCGATATATCAATATTCAAGCATGGCTCCGAGGTTTTCGGGTCAAAATTGCAAATTTTTCAAGTTTCTTTTGTTCCTCAATTCCCAAGAGAGACTTAGATACAATAAAAACAACACCAAATATGGATGTTTTACCCGAAAGCCTCCGAGCCATGTTAGAATACTGATATATCGAACGTGGCCTATTGACG
>JAHPZR010011383.1:0-17500 GCA_019787425.1 Platygyra sinensis | reverse complement strand
AAAATTAAACGACGTTTTCCGATCAAACCGGGCCAAGCAAGAGTAGTTGGACTCTTACCATGTTTCATTCCTTATCCGAAATTCCTATATAACTGAAGAGAAGAACGGCTATGAACAGGTTTGTTAATGATGGCACGGCACTTTGGTATAATGAAAACACCCGCGGTCTTCATGTGTCGGTGCACTGTAGCATGGATGGTATGGGGAGAGTTTTCCTCTTTCTTTATTTCTACCAGTTAAGCAGATATTGTAGGACGGACATTTTTCCCATCTTGCTTTTGAATTACCGGTAGCAGATTTTTGGTTGCAAACTGAAGTTTCGTGACATTCATTTTCCGTAAACATTGTAATCTGAGCTGAGACACGGGGTTTTATCGATCGAACGCAGAAAATATGACGCGTTGTAGCACTGGACGAGAATAGGGCCACCCCAGGAAACGGGTTACCCTAGAAAGCTGATTACCCTAGTTCTCACACGTTTCCTCTTTTTTCTTGATCGTGTTTACAAGGCAGCTAGGGTTATCCGGGTACCGGCATGAGGGTACGGGTTAACTTTTCCCCTTGTATAAAACACTCCAGCGGCGCCGCGCATCTCACCAAAATGGCTCTAATCTGCCTCCAAGAACTCAGTGACAACAAAATAACGCGATGCAAACATAAAGGTAAGCCACTTTTATTTAAACCATTTTCTACACCGTGGCACTTAGAGCAATTTTCGAAGCAATCTCATACATTGCCTTATAAACGGCTAAAATTGTAACGTAATCGCCAACATCATAATGTCACGTATTAATCAACAGTGATGACAGGAGCAAGTTTGTAAGCTTTTGTTCCTTAACCGTGTTGTGTGATTTTCTGATTTACATATACATGACCCCATAGGAACCTAAACATGTTCTTCTTAATTGGCTCAGACGCGTCACCGTGTTTTGATTAGGCCCCTATAGCTTGCGGCATTTTACCCGATCTGTTTCTCTTTTAACAGTATAGCGTAGTCTAGATCTGCTCATGTACAGATTAGCGCCGATGCCTTATTTTACAGTTGCGTGCTTAGGTACCTGGCCGTGAATGCAAGCGAGGTTGGAGGTGACCTTGCTTTGTTACAGACCTCTCAGCTTTTCTCATGTAAATGCCAACTAGTTAGCATAAGAACAACTTGATTTGCACAATAAAAGCAGTGAGGTCTGTATCAAAACAAGGTTAACTCCAGCCTCGCTGCCATTCAGAGGCCAGGTCACTAAGCCGACAACTGTAAAATGGTCTATTGACGCCTGATTTGCGAGTCAAGTTTAATCGAGAAAATATGGTAAATAAAGGTTCTTCTTGAATTGCTGTTCTTCTTGAAAGCTGTTGAAGCAGGTAAGTTGATTTTAAAACCGGTCATATTCGAAATCGACGTTGACCATTGGAATGTTTAATGTCGGCACACACGCGAGGGTACAGTTATTAAAGTTTATGCTCTTTTTCATTATACAGAAAGAATATTCCCCCCCCCCCCCCGTTGGTAAAAGGCGAAGTTTTTGGTTCTTTCTTTTAGAGGAAATATTACTGCGAAAGATTATCGGCTGTGTCTAAATTCGGGTCTAAATGCCGGCAGCCGGGCATAGTCTCAAATGGACTAAATGTCCGGCAGTCAGAAATTTTCACAGAATTTCTACTGAAAGATTCTTTCAAACTTCTTGATGATATTTGATGTTTCTTAAGAAATGTAGAGCGATTCCAAAAATTGTGTTCGTTTGCGAGATGACGAAATAACCGAGCTTGTGCATACTATACTATAAAATCGGCATGTGCTTGACACTTGAAAAATTTACGCTTACATCGGCAGTTAGAGATGTTTATCGAATAGAGAAAAAAAGCTTCTTTCGAACCTAATGAGAAGATGCGATGTTTGTTTGGAATAGCCAACGGATTCTAAAAAATATCATGGATTTGTAGTGGACGATCGAATTCTGCAAGCTTGTCAGTGCATACCATAAAATCGCGCTGATGGTCTTCATCCGACCTCCGGCCAAGGTCTCAAAAAGACTATTGAAGTGCCTGGCAGTCAAAATTGTTCACCAAATTCCCACAGAAAGCCTCGTCGAACGACAGCGTGCACAATGTGTCCCGCTACGTGACTAAACAACAATACGAAATATGGCGCAGGCATTTTGTCCACATGAGACAGTGACCAGCAGTGTGATCACTGAACTGCGAGAACGTGACAATTTTGGTATGTACAAGCTTGAAGAATTTGTCCACTACAGATCCAAAATAACTTTTAGAATCGGATAGTATTTCCGAACAAACTTCAAATACTCTCAACACGTTTCGACGCAGTAATGTAGCAGCTGTCCCAAGCTGCTTTTGTTTGCTTCGTTTGCTTTGTATTTGCATCGTGTCTTCGGTTAGTAAACGTGATCTCTTCTGCTTAGAGTTTTGGCTTAACTTACTGGTGTGGTGGCAGCTTTTCGTTTCGAAAACGGTCGATGCCATTTTCGCGACACTGAGAAAATTTTTTAATTGTGAATGAATTTTTCTCTACTAAATTAAAGAAAAAAGGAAAAATTGCAAGTGGCCACCTAGTATCGAACCCGGAACCTTTGTTTCTTGACATCCCTCTTATACCACTACACTACCAGGTCGATCCGCCAAATCTCCCCAAAATGTAACTGTAAAACGTGACATTCTTAAACATTGATGATAGAGTTGCCCCAAACATCAAGTAAGAGCTAACTGCAAGCAAACCAGTGTGAATATCAACAATTAAGCATTTGGTGAATGCATTTTACTCCATCAACAAATTATAACCCGTTTCTACCTTGTCCAGGCCTAAACTAAAGGCCCGTTTACACTGGCGATTTTTGTCGCGGCAACTCGATGCAATTTTTGTCGCGCTAAAGTTGCAACTTAAAAATCGCACGTGTAAACCAGGTGCGATTTTCATTGCGATTTGCCGCCGCGATATCGCAGGGGTTTCGAACATGTTTGAAACTTGATGCAACTTAAGCGCGACAAAAATTGCATCGAGTTGCCGCGACAAAAATCGCACGTGTAAACGGGCCTTAAGGCAGATATGGGATCGTTCATTCTGAAGGGCTTGGTTACCAATGATGGCATCGACCGTTAAAAATGGCATCGACCGTTTACGAAACGGAAATCAGCGTCGGGCAGCGTCCACTCTTCCAAGAACCCACAGAGACAAGGACGTTAAAGCACCTATAACCCCCAAAAATGTTTTTCACTTAGTGCAATCCCTGTATGGAATTAGGAAAAATTCCACAAAAATGTTTGCATTCGGTTGAAGCCCTAATTTTTTACGAATTTTTAAAGATCAAAAATAGCGCGCTTTTTCAAAACACAACCGAGCAGCAGAATTACTTAAAGTAGTCTGGGTATAGTGCAGTTTGTGACGTCATTCCAGGCCATTGATCGCTTGTTAGTTTGGGATAATCTTTGCTTCCGTAGAAAGAAAGGAAATCCCAGATAAATGCGTTGTTTTCGGACGCAACAACAGGCCAAACAAGGAAAAGGGCACATCCAGGGAATAGTTTCTCCTCGAGTTCTTGTTCTTTTTTTCTTTCTGCCTCATATTGGGCTAGCCAATTCTCGTCTGCTAAAGGCTCGTTAGCGTAGACATCTTCCGGTTCATCATCATCTGAGGTGTCTTTTTGTTCACTCGCGTTTGACATGACCTCGACTTCTAAGTCATACTCTGCCTCCGTTTCTGCGGTCTCGGAATCCGAGCTTGAGTCAAAGCTAGCACCGCTGGACGACATTATCAAGAGATACGATTTTGCAAGTTTTTTGATCTAGAATCGATGTTCCTTAGACAAAATACTTGACGCTGCAAACACCAAACCCGTAAGTACAACAACCGAAGCGACGCGTGCAAAGGCCTGGAATGACGTCACTAGGCCCATTCTCCCGTTTGCTCGGTCGTGCTGCAAAGGACCCTCACTTAAAAAATTCACTAAGTGAAAAACAATTTTTGGGGTTATAGGCACTTTAAAGTGCTCTTCGATTTTAGCCGCTTCTCTGAACAACCAAACCGGATTTCGTGAACCGTAGACGTGATGACTTGACACAGAGCGCCGAAACAGTGGTCGCCTTCTTCGAATGAAACTATCACTTCGATCGATGCCTGGGAAAACAATTTAAAGTACATCCTGTCCCTCGATCCGAACTTAACTCAAATATGCAGCATTGTCCCTTCGGAGTTCTACCTACTATGGAACCTCCTGTCACTCGCCGCGTAAAGGTCTCTCAGTCTCCATTCCTTCACGCTTTTTACAGTCATCACCCTTTATGCCTAACAATCGACACTGGCGCGGAAACTAATATGATGAGAGCCTCCCTAGCTCGGCACATTGGTGCTAAGGTGACTAAAAGCTCCCAGACCGCTTTGCAGGCCGACGGGTCGTACCCCGTTAGCTGTTGTTGGTGAGACTCGCCTTACTATGATTCGTCATGGCAGACCACTTACTCTGGAAGCTCTCGTTGTCGAGGATCTTGATGCTGACATACTGGCCGGAACGCCCCTCATGACCTCCAACGACATCGCAGTCCGTCCCGCTAAACGTGAGATTATTATCGCTGGGTGTGACGTGGCGTCTTATGGCTGTTCTAAAAGTCGTCAGACCCATTACGCTGTCAGAGCTTGCCACCTCCTTCGCGCCCCGAACACTAACACCACCGTCTGGCCGGGTGAGTTCCTTGAAATCGACGTCCCCTCAGAGCTGCTTAAAGATGCTACACTTGCCATCGAGCCCCGCATGGATTCGGTCTCTTCTAGTCACCTCAAACCTACTCACACCTGGCCTCCACCTGATATTGTGCAATCCATTGGCGGTAATCTGAGACTTCTCAACAATACCGAGGAGCCCTTACTTGTCCGTAAGAACGACCGTTTATGCCAAGCACGTCTAACTGTTCTGGAATCTCCCACAGAGCCCTCCTCAACTCAAGCCGCGGAGCTGTTCCCAAAGTTTACTGCTCCTCCCTCTTCTCCTATTGAGTTCGCTTGGTCACAGCCTTTACTGACGTGGGCTGCTATAGTAAACCTCAGCCCTCACTAATGCCAGACGTGGACTCCGCCTTCTCAAGATTGCTTGCTGGAAGTACATCATTGTCTCTGATTTGTCCCAGGCGTTCTACCAAATCCCCCTTGCAAAGAACTCCATGAAGTATTGTGGCGTGGTTACTCCCTTCAAAGGTGTTCGTGTCTACACGCGCTGTGCCATGGGAATCCCCGGTTCTGAGACAGCCCTCGAGGAGCTAATGGGCCGCGTCCTGAGCGACCTCCTTCAGGAAGGATGTGTCGCTAAGATCGTTGACGACTTGTATTGCGGTGGTAACTCTCACCAAGAGCTCCTTACAAACTGGCGAAAGGTCCTCACGGCTCTTGATCGCTGCGATCTTCGCCTCTCACCTGCGAAAAGCCATAATCTGCCCAGCCTCGACCACCATTCTCGGTTGGATATGGTCCCAAGGCTCGATTCCCGTTTCTCCCCATCGTGTAGCTGCTCTGGCTTCTTGCGAGCCTCCCAAGAACGTCCGCGGTCTCCGTGCCTTTGTTGGGTCGTACAAGATACTTGGCCGGGTCCTTAGTGGAGCTGCTTAACTCCTCGCTCCTCTCGAGTCACTTACGGCTGGTCGTCAATCTCAGGATACCATCTCCTGGTCTGATGAACTCCTAGTGTGTTTCCGCTCTTGTCAAGAAACACTCACGTCCAACAGATCCATCACTCTCCCCAAGCCTGATGATCAGCCCTGGATCGCAACCGATGGTTCTGCCAAGATGAATGGCCTTGGCGCAACCCTTTATGTACTTCGTGACCAGAAGCTCCACCTCGCCGGATATTTCAGTGCCAAGTTTAAAAAACATCAAGCTTCCTGGTTCCATGTGAAATAGAGGCATTATCCATTGCAGCAGCTGTCAAGCATTTCGCTCCTTATATAATTCAATCAAAGTCTAAGTCTTATGTACTGAATGATAACAAGCCATGTGTCCAGGCCTTCGACAAGCTCTGCCGTGGCCAGTTCTCTTCCAGCCCTCGAGTGGCTTCATTCTTATCATCTGTTAGCCGCTACCAAGTCACGCTGCTTCATCTGGCCGGTTCTGCGAACTTGCCTTCTGACTTTGCTAGTCGTAACGCACCAGCTTGCGACGACCCTCGCTGCCAAGTCTGTTCATTTGTATCCGAGGCTGAAGATCTAGCTGTACGTCCCATATCTGTTCACGATGTGTTATCGGGGAAGACGTCCCTTCCTTTCACAAGCCGTTCCGCCTGGCTCCAGTCGCAGCTAGAGTGCCCCGACTTGAGGCGTGTCCACTCTCATCTTAAGCAGGGCACCCGCCCGTCGAAGAAGGTGACAAACATCAAAGACGTCAAGCGTTACCTAAACCTAGTCTCCATTTCCCGTGACGGCCTGCTCGTCGTAAAACGTGATGAGCCTTTCGCTGCGCCGCGTGAGTGTATAGTCATCCCACGTTCCGTCGTTGATGGTTTCCTTGCTGCCCTGCACGTTAAGCTGAACCACCCTTCCCGTCACCAAATGAAAACTGGTCTCACAGCGTTACTTCTTCGCCTTAGATCTGGACAAAGCCCTGGATCGGTGCTCGCAGTGTTGCCACCTGTGCTCTTCTCTGAAGAAAGTTCCCTCCAGTCTTGTTGAACAGTCAACCTCCGATCCTCCTGATGGCTTTGGTATTTCCTTCGCCGCAGACGTCATAAAACGCTATCGTCAGTTAATACTTGTCGTCCGCGAGACCTCCACGTCCTTCACTGCTAGCTGCTTGCTAGATGACGAACGTCGTGATTCCATTCGCTCTGGTCTCCTCCGATTGTGCCTTGAGCTGCGCCCTCTGTCTGGCCCCCTTCCGTCATAAGGGTAGATCCCGCTCCTGGCTTCGCTTCGCTTTGCGGTGATGAAATCCTTAGGCAGTATGGCTTTGCGGTGGAAGTCGGTCGTGTCAAAAACGCAAACAAGAATCCTGTGGCAGAGAAATGCGTCGCTGAACTTGGTGATGAGCTCCTCCGTATTTGCCCTGAGGGTGGTACAATCTCTCCTCTTTCCTTAGCTGTGGCGACTGCCAATCTTAACACCCGTATCCGCAACAGAGGATTGTCTGCCCGCGAGATGTGGCTTCAACACGACCAATTCACCAACGCACAGATCCCTTTTTCTGACCTCCAAGTTGTTCGACAACAGCACTCTTTGCGGCTCGGTAACCACCCCGCTAGTGAGAGATCCAAAGCCCCTGGCTGCTGTCCTCGCCCTTCCATGCCCGTTCAGGTCGGCGATTTGGTTTACATTACCTCTGATGGCTCCAAGACGCATGCCCGCAATCGGTATCTTGTAGTCTCCATAGATGGCCTGTGGTGCAACGTACGTAAGTTCACTGGTTCACAGCTGCGTTCTACATCCTATCGCGTCAAACTGTCTGAATGTTATCGCGTTCCTGACCTAACGGAGACGACTTCTAACCTTTCTCACCGTTACAGCTCCGATTCCCACCTCGAAGATATCGACGAAGAGCCGCTCATGTCTGGGTACGTTGACGAGGAACCCGCTAACGTTCCTACGCCTCAGAGCACTCCCAATCCTGTTCCTGCTTTAGTTCCTAGCGAGCTCGCTATTCCGCCAGAACCTCAGTCTGACATAACTCCTGCGCCCGAGTCTTCTCCTCTCCCGGGTGGAAGCGTGTCTGACATCATTGATGCTCCTATCTCGGAGTCTGCTTTCTCATCTGGCCCACGCCGGTCTAGCCGTCCTACCCGTCGTTCGAGTTACCTCAAGGACTATGTCACTTAGCTGCGCCTACGAACTCCGTGCTTGACTCCCCACTAATACCTGACTATGACGTAGTACTTATTTTACGCATTGACCTCTAGCTATTTGTAACTACTTTGTGTTTATTGCTCATCTACTTAGGCGAGCGGAAGAAAGAAGTCACGCCATATTTCGTATTGTTGTTTAGTCACGTAGCGTGACACATTGTGCACGCTGTCGTTCCGCTCCGTATGCATGCTGTTGTTCAGTTAGTCTCATTGTCACACGGTTCGCGCATAATTAGCTTGTTACCTTTATTACCGCTTTGGCCCGCTTAGTTTGTTTTGTATTTGCATCTTGTCTTCGGTTAGTAAACGTGATCTCTTTTGCTCAGAGTTTTGGCTTAACTTACTGGCGCTGAGTCAAAGAGCTCGAGGAATTCCTCTACTACAAATCCAAAATATATTTTGCAATCGCTTTGCAATTCCTGACAAACATCAGATACTCTAGTACATTTCGATGAGACTTCTGTGGGGAGATCTGGTGAACAATTTTGATCGCCCGGCATTTAGGCCCTGTTTACAAAGCAGGTAGGGTTACCCTGGCGCTAGGGTTACCTAGCGCTTTGTAAATGCTCTGCAAGGGACAACTCGCCTACCGGGACAACTCCATTTTGGCTCCAAAAAGCAAAAATATGATCACAATAGCGACACACAGCAATTATGACCCTGATGAGAACATGAATTTCTTTCACAATTTGTCATATTTTTGCTTTGGAAATAAATTATTTTCCAGTTTGTTATCTGTTCGTGCTTTTCACTTACAAGCGTCACCAAAGCGTAACAAGCGTAAAAAGTTCTCGGGCCAGTCAGTAGGTTCAGGGCTACCTGTAACTTTTGTTTGTAAAACCCGGGGAGATTTTATAACCCTCTTGCTAGGGGGATTACCCTCGGGGAGTAGGGTTACCCTACCTCCCTTGTAAACAGGGCCTTAGTCTATTTGAGACCTTTGGCGGCAGTCGGATATAGACCATCCTTGCGATTTCAGTCATGGTATGACACAAGCTTCGGAGAATTCGTCATACAAACCAAAAATTTCAGAATCCTTGGCTATTCCAAACAAACGAGTAGAGAGGGGTAAGTTTCTAAAGAAACTATGGTGCTGCGTCGGGGGAGTATTAAAGGTTAATTTGATTTTATCAACTGAGTTGATAATGTTGAATTAGCCACCGTAAAGAGATTCGAAAGCTAATCTTGGCTCCAAAAAGCAAAATCTCTTTACGGTGGCTAATTTTTCACATGATCAAAATCAGTTGATAAAATCAAATTATTCCACAACAAACATCGTTATCTTTGTTTAAATAGGTCGAAAAAAAGCTTTTTGTCGCTATTCGATAAAACATAGGTCTTAACTGCCGATGTAAGCGTGAATTCTATCCAGCCGGTCAAAGCACATGCCGATTTTGTAGAGTGCGCAAGCTCGGTCCATTTCGTTATCTTGCAAAACGAACACAATTGTTTGGGAATCGCTCCACCATTTCTTAAGGAAACCATCAAATATCATTCAAGAAGTTGAAGGAAGGATCCTTTCAGTGGAAAATTCTCGTGAAAAAAATTCTGACTGCCGGGGCATTTAGTTCTATTGAAGACCTTAGCCCAGGCTCGCGGCTGTTTGCATTCGAGAGACAACTTATTCCGCCGAAAGAAATATTTTGGGCGCATCATTTTATACAGAAAAGATATTTCTGCGCGCAGGTTGGTAAACGGCGAAGCTAGTTTGTGAATCCCTTCTATTATAGAGAGGATAATATTTCGCAGTTATGAAAACTGCGAAATTTTTGTTCAGGTTTATGATTAGTCTAAAAGGCCTAATTCTAACTGTGAGTGAACACAAACCCATACTCTACAGCCCAACCATGGTCGAAATGCCTATAAACGCTTTCAGACTAAAACGGACGCAAAAACTCATGCTCTTTGGTGCTGCATTCTGCATATACCTTAAAGGCTTAAATAAAGGGAGTACCACCCCCACCCAGGAAAGAGAGGACTAAAAAAAATATCAAATAACTGAGCTACTACATGTGCTCTCATTGGATGATAGTGTGTGTTAGATGAGAGTATGTAGACACAGTTGTGATGCTTTAAATTCGAGCGAATTTTTGATAATTGTCGGCAAGTTTTGCAAAGCCTCGGACTACGTCTCGGAAAAGTGCGAGGACAGATTTGGCGGAAAAATGGCACGGATCGACGGAATTCAGTTCCTTCAATGAATTTGAAGGCTCTTATTGAAAAAAAGACGGGGTTTTACAGAGATTCTGAACAGACACAATTGCCAGATGATAAAAATACACAAACAAACTGCGGTGAGTAAAACATTAGCGAAGACAACGCCATGTTGTAAAACGTTTCATGTAAGAACTTGACGTTTCGTATGCTCCAACATACATCTCAGAAGGAACAGTTACCTAAAACTACAATAAATTTTAAACACGAAAGCTAATTACCAATAAGGAAAAGCAATGACGATTGAAAAAGTAAATAAAAATAAAACAGACCTAGTTACGTCTGCTGGAAAAATATAAGTGGCTAGTAGAAGAAGAAGCTTCTCACTGCCAACTATTTTCATTTAGCGCTGGTTTCAAATCACGAAAACCTAAAACAGAGTATATGGCCGACGACGAGACCACCTCATTTCTCTTGATAGCGCGACCATATATCTTTCTATTTACCTAACATTCAATAAATAATTCCTTAATTTTTCACAGTTTACTGTTGAAAAAATGTATCGCACACAAGACTTCAAGTCCTTGGTATTGTCCTATCTCGTGCCGCTGTTTGCAAGCTATGTGCAGTTGTGCTGGTAAGTCTCGAGACATAGCGCTCTTGCCTCACGGGATATGAAGCGACACTCTTACAAGGAACAAAAATTAAATCAAAGTTTTTTCTAAATGAAAATGTGAGCTAGGTTGATCCTAGTCAAATGTGGCGGTTCTTTTTTATTACAAACGTGGAAAGTCTGAGCCAACTATGAGAATAACATTTTAGAGCGGCGGACAGACGAGAGCTAAGAATAACGAAACATTCAGCAGGCAAAACACTCAGGCATCTATTTCACATCGGCCCTGCAATTTCACGGGATAGTGTAAGGACGTGACGATTTTCAAAAACGACATTTTCAGGATAAACAGGTTTCGCGAGATAAAAAACACAGGATGTTTCGGCGACATGTCACCATAATTCAAATGTACACTCCACATACCAGTTAAAACAACTTTAGTAGGGAGAAAGGAAATGTCAGCAGACAGGTGTTCCGGACGTGCCTCATTTAATTTGATGCTTTTAATAAGGAAAAAGAGAGAAGACTCTCAATACTCTTTTGACTTCCCCTTTGGCGACCAAAGCACATTTGCCGATCAAGGTTAGCACCCATCTTAATTGTACTGGACGCGGATGTTTCTTTAAACTTTATGTTTGCAATAGTTTTGTAAAATAGAGGAAAGTCTCTGACTCCTTAATTAAAACCATTTAAAAAACGGCAACTCCACTACAGGACGGAAAAAAGTTACTGGGCTACATTCCTCTGCTCCACTAACCCCTGTAGTTATAAAACTAGCTACATAAGTTTTGACCAGACGGAAACAACAGTGCAAGGTATCACTGACGGTTAGGCATTGGCTAAAAACCTGACTATCTTAACAGGTTTATCGTCCTCGGACACGACGATTGGCTGTTTTCAAGATCACGGAAGCCGGAGCCATACCATCATTAGAAGGACAAGATTCCATCTTGGATGGCAGGCTACAAGGAGGGCGCAAGACAATACTCCATCGAGAAGTGCCTAGTGAAAGCAGCCAAGAAACGAGGATTCCACAATTTTGCAGTTCAAGATGGTGGATGGGAGCAGCTGTGCATCCAGGCTACGGCTGGTAATACTTTCAAACAAATATGGCAAATCGTCGGCTTGACAAGCAGAGGGCGGAAGGTGGAACCTATGGGCAAAATCAGGTCTACTACATCACAGTTGTGAGCTCAACCCTTGTCCCACAATCAAGCTATTGTTTAGGAACCTGTCAAGTTGAAAAGTCTTGCCATGAGGTCGTTTGGTATGTGTTTAAGATAGTAGGGATAAAAAAAGAAGATTGGCCAAATAAAGGGTATGAAGGAACTAGTAATTTTGAAAATCTGTAGAGTGCGTGATCCGGGTCACAAGTTTGGAGCGGCAAAATATAAAGAATGTAAATTATGGCATATGGACTTTTTAATACTGCTTCTGTTTAGGTCATTGTTGTCCCAGGGTTTATGATGAGGTTTGGATGCACTTATAAGGATACGTGGAAAAGTCGTGCCCACTCCCAACGTACTTGGAAGGAAAGGATTACTATGCTTGGATGGATACTTATTCTTCTCGCACGAACCCTATTGCAACGTGCAGCCGTCTGGACTGCAATGAGAGCCGGGCTACAGCATGGTTGCAGTTCCAGGTGCGTGGCTGGTGGTGCCGCCAGTGCTACGGGCGTCACAAACATTTACTACACGTATGGTAAATCTACGGCGTGCAATAGATGCTGGTTGAAGGTTGCGACCTTTGTGCCAATCCATGTGTATGGAACCTTGAAGGATAAAAAGACAAAAACCAGATTTTCCTTCAACCCAGCCTAACTGTTTTTCAATGGGGGCTCTGTTACCTTTTGAAAAGCCATGCATTATCCCACTAATAATGACACACACGGCATTGGACGTAGCACACACACCACCCCAACATTGTCTTACAGGGACATCACAACCAGCAAGTTATCATCCATTTAATTTGCTACTGACGCGGTCCACGTTCCGGCACACTGCCGTTTATGTTTGCCAAGAGTTTGAAACTCTATAGCAGGTCTTGGCTTCTCAACCTTGAGATGTCTCTACAGATTTGTGGAAAGTTGAAAACATGGGTGTGATGAGCCTTCCGAAAACGTTTGTAGTGTTAAAAAGGATAGCTTACCAAGGCAGATCTTGTTGCTACCATATAATTAAGCTCTGCACAATGATGATTCTACAACCTCACGCACTCCATAAAAACTAAATCACGAAGACCCCAACATCCCCAAAAGTGCACCCCCCCACTGCCTCCGTATTACAATGAGGTGGCATCGCCATAACCTATCTTACCAGATTATCGTCGCGCGTATACACTGACAATTAGGATGTTTTTCAAGAATCACGGAAGCCGGGCACTACCCAATCATTAGAGAGGACAAAGCATTCCCCACCATTAGATCGGCCCAGACGACAAAGGCAAGACGAGAACTCCATCGAAAAGTGCTATGACAGCAGCTAAGGGAAACGAGGTTCCACATTTTTGCAGTTCAAGATGGTGGATGGTGTGCATTCCAGGCTACGGCTGGGTAATACTTTTCAACAAATTATGGCCAAATCGTCGGCTTGCAAGGTCCAGATGGCGAAGGTGGGACCCAGGGTGCCAATATCAGGTCTAACATACATCAGAGGTTGAGCTCAAAACCCTTGTCCCACAATCAAGCATATGGTAGGAAACCTGTCAAGTTGAAAGTCTTGCCATGAGGTCGTTTTGTAGTGTTTAAGATCGTTTTAAGGCGTTAAATAACTAAAGAAGCTTGGCAGAATAAAGGGTATAAAAAAACGCCGTAATTTTGAAAAATCTTGTGAAGCGTGATCCTGTTACTGGTTTCGGGAGGACGAATACAAAGAATGTAATTCATTGCATATGGATTTCTTAATAAATGCTTGCTGTTTGGTCATTGTTGTCCAGGGTATGATGAGGTTGGATGCATAAGGATACTGGAAGGTCGTGCAATCCCCAACGTGTGGAAGGAAAGGATTCTATCTTGGATGGATATTATTCTTCTCGCACGAACCCTATTGCAAAGTGCGCCGTGGCTGCAATGAGAGCGGGCTACAGCATGTTTGCAGTTCAGGATGGTGGTTGGTGGTGCAGCAGTGCTACTGCGTCACAAACAGTACTACAAGTAGGTAAATCTACGGCGTGCAAAGATGATGGTGAAGGTGGAACCTTGGGCCAATTATGTGTAAAAACTTGAAGGTAAATGACAAAAACGTATCTTCTCTTCACCCAGCTTGACTGTTTTTCAATGGGCGCAGTTGGACTGACGAAAGCAGCATTATCCACTAATAATGAGCTTAATGGTATTGGACGAGTTTACATCCACCATTGTCTACAGGAATTTTGCGAGCAACGTTAGCATCCATCCTTTAATTGTACCGACGCGGGCTGTCTGGCCTGCGACTTGCCTTTATGTTTGCAACTAGTTTGAAAATAGCAGGTCTTGTTGTTCTCTCAATTGAGATGTCTCTTTCGTGGAAAGTTTAAAATAGGTGTGTACTCGGAAGAAGATTGCAGCTGTGTGAAAAGGAGAACTACTAAGCGACATACTTTGCTACCATTTACTTAAGCTCTGCAAAATGATGATCTAAACCTTCAGGGACAAACGAAAAACTAATCAAGACAAAGCCAAAAGTGATATGTATTAATGACGGTGGCATTGCTTAACCTATATCTTACCGCAGATTATTCGTCGGCGAATTACACGACAATTGGATGTTTTCACAGATCACGGAAGCCGGGCCATACCATCATTAGAAGGACAAGAATTCCATCTTAGATGGCAGCTACAAGGCAAGACGGAGACTCCATCGAAAAGTTGCTATGAGCAGCTAAGAAACGAGGATTCCACATTTTTGCAAGTTCAAGATGGTGGATGGTGTGCATCCAGTGCTACGGCTGGTAATACTTTTACAACAAAATATGGCAAATCGTCGGTTGCAAGTCAGATGGCGAAGTGGACCATGGGCAAATCAGGTCTACTACATCAGAGGTGAGCTCAACACCCTTGTCCCACAATCAAGCTATTGTTTAGGAACCTGTCAAGTTGAAAGTCTGCCATGAGGTCGTTTTGTAGTGTTTAAGATCGTAAGGGTTAAAGTAAAGAAGATTGGCAATAAAGGGTATAAAAAAACGCGTAATTTTGAAAATCTGTGAGCGTGATCCTGTTACTGGTTTGGAGGACGAATACAAAGAATGTAATTCATTGCATATGGATTTTTAATAATGCTTCTGTTTGGTCATTGTTGTCAGCAGGGTATGATGAGGTTGGATGCTATAAGGATACTGGAAAGGCGTGCAATTCCAACGTTGGAAGGAAAGGATTCTTATCTTGGATGGATTATTACTTCTTCTCGCTACGAACCCTATTGCGAAGTGCGCAGTGGCTATGCCACTGAGAGCCGGGCCTACACGTGCATGTTTGCAGTTCCAGGATGGTGGTTGGTGTGCCAGCAGTGCTGCTACTGCGTCACAAACGTTACTACAAAGTATGGTAAAACTACGGCGTGCCAAAGATGATGGTGAGGTGGTGGACCTTGGGCCAGTCAAGTACTATAAATTTATTTCTTGGCAAGTCGATTAACGTTGTATTTCAATGCCAGAGTTGTTGAAGCAATAAAGAGTATTTCACTAATAGCATTCCCATTTATTCTGTTCGGTTTCAGTTGTTGCATACTGGGGTTATAGTTTGTAACCCTTCTGACTGTGGAATTTTTACCCCCCAAATGCCCGTTGTAACCGTTTAGCCCAGTTATTTGGTCTGCCATTGACGCTTAATGACAGGCTTAAGGCTTTGCTGAAACAGCGTCTATTCTTGTACCAAACAGATAAGATTGCCCGAAGATTGGATACAAAAATCTGCCAACATTTCAAACTGCCGCATTATGCATTAGTTTTCGGACTTCCCGTTAACTACGAATGTTTTTCTGGGCTCTTGTCTTTCCTTTGTCCCGGCTTTTGTTACTCCCGGTGCCTTTACTACATTGAGTATTTTTTCTGCCCGCCATCAAAAAAGGTGGGTGTTTAATTAATTATGGGCAAAGGCCTCGAAATGAAGGCACTTTTTTGATGATTTATAGGCCATACTGGGCCGTTTTCAGTAACAGACATTTTTGCACCAAGACTTATAGACGTTAGTTGTTTAATTCGCACACGTCAGAATGCAGTTCGATATATCCACAATAAATCGGACGATTTTGTGGTATAGAGCATAGCTGTTACCATTTCTGCATTATCAAGGAATATCGTGTTGAGATTGAAATTGATTAGCCTCACTTTGTGGTCAGAAATGCCAGCGACCACTCAGGATTCCCTAGATACGTTTTCTTGACTGTGGTCAAGGGGCAGCATTTAAAATTCGTTGTTTTCTTTTAAGCACTTTGGATTTATGACCCCACTGGCCACTTTAAGGTCAGTGCACCACACGCGCCAATGTTTGGGAGCTGCAGCTCGACACACCATTATATGCCCCTATGATCATTCCTTCTGAGGGCCTTAGTGTGGGAAAATGTTTAATTGCGTTCGTTCATGTAGTAGAAAGAAGAATGCACGCGTCTTTGCAAGGTTATCACTACATTTCGACTCCGGCCAGAATGTTATTCGCTCAGAAATTAAAATAAATGCACTATAATGTGTGTATGTTTATTAATTTAGAGCGTTTTTAAATCACCTCTTTGCGACAGTCTAACATGACCCACAATTAATACAACCCGCCTAGACCTAGCTATGACTACAAGCGGGTGTAGATATTTTAAATTCATTCTGTAAAATTATGGTTCTTTTTAAAAATAAAAAAAAAAAAAAAAAAAAAAAAAAAAAAAAAAAAAAATCAGTTTTCTCATTACGACCAACCCATGTCGCCACGACTTTACCTTTAACTTTTTTTTGGGCTTGAGCTAAAGGGCTTAATCAGTCTAGGGAGCATTTTGCGCATGCCGTACTCTTCTTATGGGACACCACGTTAGGATGGAACAAACCACCTGCTTACAATGCTATTTGTGAGTTAGGTCTTATTTGTTCATCCCAGATTTAGAATTCGAAAAGGCGAGAGATTATATTCTTCTAACTTAAGAAACAGCATTTGTTGCAACAGGATGCTACGTGTATGCGTATTGGCGTCTCTGTTCCATTGATCAAAAGGGATTTTTAAAATATTGCCTATTGAATGAATCGAGTTATAAAAAAGGCCTACAAAAGCGTCCTCAGAAAAGGAAGACGCTTTCAACAGACCCATCTCTGCGTAGATTTCAAAAAGTTTCGGTAACGATAATCACCCAGAACGTCGTAAATTTCGCACGTTGACTGTGGCTCCACAAACAGTTCATTGTGACTTTGATGGGGCAAATAACACTACACTTAATCAATTTCTGATGCCACAACATTATTATTGTCCAACTGTCCTAATAATTTAGCGAACAACATAGTGGTCATCTTTATGACATATAAGGCTTACCTAAAGCAACAGTTGGAATCTGTTAAATCAGGAGAACCCACACAACCATTTTTGACTTAAATTGTTCCTAAAATGTTGTAGCCCACTAATAGATTCGTTTTCTACGTCAACTCTTCGTTAATATTTAGCTTTTCCTGGAAAACATTACCCGCTCTTCACTGCCCGGGAGCAAGAGTTTCAGGAACAAAACTCCCAGCCAGCCATCGTGTAAGACGGGTGTTAAACCAGCCAGCATAATTTAAAATGCGAAACGACACATATGCAAGCCAGCGCAAATAAGGGACTTTGGAGTTTGCCAGCGAGTCGGTTGGCGTACGGTTTGAAGCGAGCCATGCGATGGTTTCGATACATAATTTTTTTCCGAAAGGTACTATAAACATCAATAGTTAATGAATTACAAAACTAATAAATGTAAAAAACAACAAC
>JAHPZR010011379.1:32500-45000 GCA_019787425.1 Platygyra sinensis | reverse complement strand
AGAGATTTTATTTCACATTCTTTGCATAGCGTGGTTGCGTGTTTGTAATCGGAGACTTTTGTTTACCTAGCTCAAAGGAGAAAAGGTCTCATAATTGACCTTTCAAACGAATATACATTTGCATATGGTAAATACTTTTGTTCTTGGGGCATCGTAATTTGATCAAAAATAAGACACAAACAGCAGTGATAAACATATTGAACTTGTTCATTTTGACTTGACGTTTCGTATGTACTCTACATACATTTTCAAAAGTAACCGTTGAAATTTAAAACAGCTATTTATATATAACAAAGCGGGTGAGGGGACTGGAACCTAGATTAAGCAAATACTTAACAGTAAAATATAAAATATATATATATAATAACAGGAAGATAAAAGAGACGTTATTTATTCAAGAACTTCAACCAGCTTTCAACTTCAACGTCGGAAGTGAAAAGCTCTTACTTTATTAATCTGTTATTATATATATATATTTTATATTTTACTGTTAAGTGTTTGCTTAATCTAGGTTCCAGTCCCCACACCCGCTTTGTTATATATAAATAGCTGTTTTAAATTTCAACGGTTACTTTTGAAAATGTATGTAGAGTACATACGAAACGTCAAGTCAAAATGAACATTTGCATATGTTCAAAGGGTTTTGACTAGCGCTAGCGCCAAGGTTTTATGTTTTCGCCAGAAAACTCGACCATTGCTTCTGGCGAAGTAAACACGATCTTTTTATCACTGTAAGGGCATTGCAGTAAACACGATCTTAATTATCACCGTCAGCTCATTGAATATTCCCTTCGAAAGTGAACAGAAACAAAAAATTCAGAATCGGTACGTGGATGACACGTTCACCATGTTTCACAACAAAGACAGTGCAAATGAGTTTTTGCACTATTTGAACAGTTGTCATAATATATTAAATTTACCATTGAATTTGAACAGAACAATGCAATTCCGTTTTTGGACATTCTTGTCACACGTAATCAAAACAACACTTTCATGACATCCATCTACCGAAAGAAAACTTTCACAGGTCTCTACACGAAATGGGATTCCTTCACTCCATCCGCTCCCTCGCTTATCGCTTCTACCGTCTTTGTTCATCTGGCTCCTTGCTACAACCTGCCCTCAATGACCTTCGAAAACTCCTTCTTCAGAACGGCTACCCACAAGGCATAATCAACTATCATATCAACGATGTTTTGAACAAAAACAGACAACACCAGCATAGCAACCCAGTGTCTACTGTTCCCAAGAAAGATGTCATTGTCCTACTTCCCTACTTAGGTTTGCAAAGCAACCAAGTCGCTAAACGCCTGAAATCTTGTGTGTACAAATTCTACTCTTGTGTTAACCTTAAGATTGTTTTTCAGAGCACTCGATGTATAAAATCTTTCTTTCCTTACAAGGACCGTATTAATCGTTCACAACAGTCCAGAGTTATTTACAGAGCAAATTGCTGGGATTGTAATGGTTTTTACATCGGCAAAACTAAACGACGGCTTCACGATAGAAAAACCGAGCATTTTAAGGCCCTCGCTAAAAATGACAATGCTTCAGCCATTGCTGACCACGTCAAGGCCACTGGACATAACATCAACTAGGATCATTTTGATATTTTAGCGAAGGGCAAAACAGACTATCATTGTAAGATAAAAGAGACGTTATTTATTCAAGAACTTCAACCAGCTTTCAACGTCAACGTCGGAAGTGAAAAGCTGATGCTTTATTAATCTGTTATTTTATATATATATATATTTTATATTTTACTGTTAAGTATTTGCGTAATCTAGGTTCCAGTCCCCTCACCCGCTTTGTTATATATAAATAGCTGTTTTAAATTTCAACGGTTACTTTTGAAAATGTATGTAGAGTACATACGAAACGTCAAGTCAAAATGAAAAAGTTCAATATGTTTATCACTACTGTTTGTGTCTTATTTTTGATCAAAAAATTCAGATTACAAAATCACTTCCGGTTTTGCACAGACACGAAAATACAGCTTAACTCTGGATAATTTCAGCCTTACTAGCCAGTGACTGGTCCTAAAGTTATATTCTTTATCCTTGCAGGAGTCCATTACCCGGAGCCTCTATACCAATTGTACCCTTGAGTCAACCCTTTCCCCTATCTTTTTATTTTTAGAACTGTGATATCTGCGGGAGTTCTTTATTTCCCGCGAAATGATCTTGTCTTCGCCGGCGTCCGCATAACAGCCTAAAAGAAAAATGGCGGCCAAAGGGGAAGGCCGATCTCTCCCATTTTCCTTTCTATTTTGATCCCTTCTCCAATCTTACAACCGAGAGAAACTGGGTATAAGCTAACTGGAAGTTAATAAAGTAATAGACAACTTGAAGATGGCATTCATACATGTTGAACCTCCTGCAGTGCGAACCGCCTTGTATTTACATGGTCTGTTATGGATTTTTATGCTTTGTTTTTCGTTCTTGTTGCTCTATAACTTTTTGTAAAATAAAGTGTTCTGTATGATTCGGATCTTGCTGGAGGCCAAGGACCGACAAAAGCAAGGAAACCTATGGATTTTGGTCGTGAAGATCTAGGCGATGCCTGACGATAGTACGAGTGGTCTTGACGACACACTGAAAAAAGAAGATCACGAAACGTCAAACGTGAATGATATACAGCGAAGAAAACTCCCGGAGAGGCAGCAGAATAAAGCCAAATAATCTGAAGACTTGGATCAACTCGAAATCTGGCACAAGGAACTTTCACAGAGCTGCCGCTTTTAGTGTCGACATTTTATATTTCACTTCGAATTGAAGCCTTGTCCACTCTAAGACTTCGAGCCAGCTACTCAGTTTCCTGATCGTGTGCTTGTGTTGTAACTGTCGGTTAAACAAAACTACGATCACCAAACAGGACGTTCCATTCTGTTCGCTTAGACGTCCGTGTTAACCGCGACTGGAGTTTGCATGCCCAATCTACAAACATATATTGGGGTATTGTTGTAAAATAGGGTTGACAAGCCGTAACGACTCCTGCGGTTCTTGACATTTGTACATTAGCAGTTCTCTGCTCGGTAGCTTAACATTTCTTGTTGCTTCACTCGTGTTTATGAGGGACACCTTATGCTGAGTTATAAGGAGGAAGTTTAAGTGGAGTTGAGCCGTTAGACCGTGTTGTAGCTGAGATTTTTAGAGGTCATAGGTCTGCGTGATTTCCGCTCTTATCGGCATGTCGCTTCAAACCTCTGTAATTTGCCATGTGTTTATGTATTGTTTAGGCTCATTTCTATAGATTGCCGGATATGTTTTTAGTCTATAAACTTGTATTTGTCTTCGCGGAACTAAATTTGAGATTTTCCGTGAACGTGTTGCTTATTTGTATTCTATATTGTGACGCCGGGGCCGGCTGTTTGATTAGAACTGTTCGCAAGTACAATATATTGATTGTCACGGATAACATATCTTTTCTCGTACGTTTTTCTTCCGAGACGCCGTAGCTTTACTTCTAGAAAGCTATACGTTTGTCTAGAGCAGTTCTTATGTTTCTTGCAGCTATCTAATAGAGCTTTTGTTTCTCAAGTAAGGTTTATTCCTCCGTTTGGTCGTTCTGACAATACATAAATTAAAATGCAGCCGTTAACGAGCAAATCTGTTGCCTGTTTTGCGTGTTGCATATGCCTCTATTCGGCGTTCGGAAAGGCTTGCTGTTTGCGGATGATGTCATCATCAGCCAATTACAGGCCATCTCTCAGCTCTTTTCGTCAGTAGAGTTTTGTCTAGTTAGCGAATAAATAAACTTGCGGTTAGTTGGGGAGGAATGCTTATGTGGTCAAAATTGAGCCAAAATCCCTCGGAGATGCTGTATTTTATTTATCTACCTTGACTTTTGTCACACAGCATGTAATTTTTCTGTTGTATGATCTGCTATTGTTTTCACAAGTAGTTACTGTAATATTTTGCTTGCCTATTTTCCAAATCCTTGTTGCAATGATTTCTGTGTTTTTAGTTCCAAATTATCCACTTGCAGTTATTATTTTCATGATTACAGTTTCATTACACTAGTAAATTCATTCAGCTTTGCTCTGTTATATACAATACTAGCTCAGTTTGTAATACGAAGCCTAGCTCTTAAGCTTTTGTTGAATTCAGTAGCATTCACTATTTTTGATAGTTTCTGTCATGCAATTTCCTGTTTCTCAAGTACCTTGTTAGTCACCCACGCAGACCTTCTTAGGAACGCGCGACAAGCCTAAGAACGCCTGAGTAGGAGGCTAGTACCTTGTTTGTTTTCTTTTTTTTGTACCGAATGATATTCGCCTGTAAGCCATTTCTTACTGTTATTCTTAGTGTTATCATAATTACTTTTTTGTAATGTATTATTAAGCTTGTTATATTATTTAGCTCAGTATTGTAGCTTTGTTTTCTTATTTTTATTTTAGTGTTACTCGTTCCAGGAGCGAGCGGTCTGGGTTCGAGCCCTGGACTGGGACATTGTGTTGTCTTCTTGGTCAAGACACTTAATTGTCACTGAGTGCTTCTCTCCACCCAGGAGTATAAGTCGGTAAAAGCGAATTGTTGCGGAAACCTAACAAATTACAGGGGAGTGACCTGCGATAGACTAGTAACCCGTTTAGGAGGAGTAGGAATACTCCTAGCCGCTACATGTTACAGAAACCGGGATAAGCTCCGGCAGATATACGCCAGACAACTCCAAGGCTTCCTTTTTTTTTTAGTTTGTGAGGGAGGACATTAAACGCTAACACGGAACAAAAACAGTGCTAGAAGTATAGAAATATTCCAGAAAAAATGGACTACGATATGACGTTTCGCCTCCACGAGAAAAATTGCATAAAATCCCTTACCAAGAATGGTTTTTCTTTTTGGCGACATACTGCTATTAAGTAATTGAATTAATTAATTATTGGCAGGAGCCCATTACTAGGAGTCTGCAACTTCCATAATGAGCCATTGCAACTACATTTTTACAGACCAGTCCTTTTTTTAGGCCAGTTCCAGTCCACATGAGCACGTTTCGGTGAAGATAAAACAATGCGGCCTCACGTGAACATGTCGACATCCTGTCGACATGTCAACATTAGTTTGTGACTGTGATTGCAATTGGTCACTGAGGTTCCTGTGGAGATCTGAATTCGAGATAAATTCAAACTAAAAATAGATAGGCCTGTGAAAACGCCGTGACAGGAATATAGGCATTGCCAGAAATATTGGACAAGATGGCGGCCGCGCTTGCGCATGACGTTCATAATGGCGTCCAAAAAATATAAGAAACTGTATGGAAATTTGTAAAATTTCTAAAATATAACAATCAGGAGCTCATGGTCCCGTCTGCTCTCGCTCGAGACATATTCAGTATTGATTCTGCTATTCATCAAACCTCACAGTGACTCGATAACTAAAAATCACTTACTTCCTGAGCCAGTTCTTTTTTTCACTGTTTATTGACCTAAGTCGCCATACATTTCTTCAAAATCCGTCGTTCTCCGTCCCAAACACTCGCCGATTACAGGAAAGTGCACCAATGAAGTAAACTGCTCTCGCTCGAATTGACTTCTACTGAGTTCGAAGCGTCCAAAAATCCTGTAAAATTGCCATTTCCTCTTATCTGAAAACTTCCCAACGAGCTAGAATATCCCTTATTTTCCATGTTGCACGAGTGACGGGACGCCACTTGGAAAACTACGACTGAAATGGTTAAACACGAGCAATGCTGATCTTTGAATCATCGACCATCTTTGTTTATGATCTTGCTGGGAAATAATTAGTTCTCAGGTCCTTTTCGGAATAAAAATATGCCAGGCGTTGAATGCAACTTCAGTAGTCTTGGCGCGAAAAGCAAATCAAAATTCTTATCGCCGCCATATTGAATTCCCTTGATAGTCTATTGTTCTGGAGTGTAATACGATATACCGCTGATAACTGTTAGCGGGCTCGAAATGTCCTTGATTTCTGGCGATGTCCCGGACAAGAAAGGTTTCGTTCGTAAAGTCAGAGTCAAAGTGAAGTCTGCCGTTCTCGAGCGCCCTGTCAACAAGCTTGTTCTGTTGGTTGAGAAAGAGGAATCAAAGCACGCTGAACCCTGAGAGCTTTTCACAAGCATTTCTATAGACAGTTCGTCAGATAATATATTGACATTATCATTTAAGCGATTCCAGCGACTTTTCTCTAAGAGTTTTTGTAGTGTTATCTTTCGCCTTGATCTTAGTGGTGATGTTGTAAGTGCTTCGTTCAACTTCGCACTTAGGGGCCGGGATATGTAAGATCAAAGGGCGTTGATTAGTGTTTAGTTGGTGTTGATTAGTGCGTAGGTAGTGTTTCGCTTCAAATTGTTTAGTATTTCTTGTAGCCTGTTCATTAGTATTTTCTTGTTTTTTGTTTGTTTTCACACTTTCGCTCGTAGTCTTTTACCGTTCATCACAATTTGCACCTTTAGTTAAGTCTCGTCGTGTTGCGCATGTAATTACTACGTTTTGTATATATAAGGCTTAGTTTTCTTGTTATTTGGGTTTGGCTTGGAGCAGTTTTTCTTTGCAGTCGCGCTGCGCGCAGTTAAATATAGGTTTTTCCCTCCCAGATGAATTGAGTTGTCGCCGAATGCAGTTGAATGTTGTTTAATGTAGTTTTCTTTTTGTGGCCGTTACAATGTAAGTATATCTTTACCGTCGTTTCTTATTAGCTGTATTTCATTGGCAGTTGGTACAATTCTGTTTTTTATTCATGTTGTAACTTTTAGTTCGTTTGCCTTTTAGTTTCAACCTACGGATTAAAGTATACGTCAATGTGAATGCATCCGTCGAGTTGAGAACGTTTGTCCGCAGTTATATTACCTTATACCTTCAGATCGGCAATTTTCTCTAAATCAATTCGAGTTTTTGGTTTAAGTAATGATCCAAATCAAATCTGTGATGTAAAAAGAAAATAATTGAAAAAGATTTACATACTGGAAGTTTTAAGTTTAGGTCGGAAGTAAAAATTACCCGTCTGATTGACATATTCAGCACTGTTTTCTAGAATCGATTTTTTACTTGAAGTGGACACTGAAAAGAGCTAAATCTCATAGGGAATTTGTCCGATTGTCCCCAAATTTTGACAGTGGGTAGATTAACATATAAACAACAAAAACCTGTCTGCAAATTTTTCTTTCGAAATATATTTTTAATGAGAGCGACTGTTGTACAAACACTTCACATTTTTCTAATACTATTTCGAAAACTTTCCATAACTTTTCCCTGTAACTGAGTATGGCAAAACGCAGACACATTTTCTTAGCGCTTTGAGTCCGAAAACTGAGGAACAAATTAGATTAGCGAATGACCAAATTCGCTGTGACTTAAAGCTTTGAGAAGGTGATTCGGACGCTCGCATTTAGAAGTCGTGAAAAATTCAACAATTCATCTCATTTCAAACTTATTGGTATAGTTGGATAGCCAGCTCTGTAAGCTTTAATTTGATTCCATTGCTGTTAAGTTATCTTCCACATAGAGTATACATAAACAGTATTAAACGGAACAAATAGAATACAGCAGTGTTAACTAAATCAAACCTATATGGGCCATGTCAAATGGTCGTAAACCGCAAATCTCTCCCAACACTTTCTTTTTCTCCTTTCCTTCTTATTTTGTTTCATTTCTTAAATCTACTTTTTTTTGTTATGATCGGTTACCATATTCTTAACTGCTACTCACTGCGTGCACCACCATGCGGTAAAGGCGCAAGTCCTGACTATCGGTTTATCATGAAGGAGATAAATTTGCAATAAATGTAATGAATTTTCTTTTATTTTGGCTATTTAATTTCGCGATTACGACTTGGTCATTTAAGGTTGCCATCGCCGATTTTCCTGTTCCTGTAAGCACGACCCGTACGGTCGCTGAAAGTGTCAGTGAATCCTTTATTTTCGTGACTATTCATTTGCGATTTTAAGACAATTCGATGGCTACACCGTAGAGTGAAATAATTTCAAAAGCAACATAAACATGGCCAACAAAGCGAAGTACGATTATACACATGAAGAGAAAGTTATGCTGAATGAGTAAACAGCTGTTTAAATCACTTGACGATTGCACTTCGGCGTTCACTTCAACTTAATGCATCTCCGCCTCTCTTTAAAGAGACAGTCACGCGTTTGGAATGAATACAGAGCAAGGAAACAAAATAATACCATGGTCTCAAAAGTTCCAACAGTCCTCGTTTTTAACATTCATATTAAGTTGAAAAGTCGCAATTTTTTTTTTGACTACCTTGTAGTCATAAGAACTTGCAAATATATTTTTAAAAATAATACAAACAACATATCAAACTGACAACTCTTTCAATCATTTAGAACCGGTTTAAATCATTTGACGATTTTACCTTGGGCTTGGTTACTAAGTCTCCTATTTGGTACATTCCTTAGTCCCTGTGTACACGGCCTTTCGGACTCTGAAAGTGGCGGTACTTTCTGTAATTTCTGACCATTTAGTGCTTTAGAGAAAATAATTAACAACTGAAGGCAACATTGAACAAATGACTTTTTTGCTCTGCAAAATGTCCGTTACTGAAAAAAAAAAACAATTTAAGCTGTTCTAAAAACAATAAGTGTATCTGACGTGTTTCTTTGTCTAAATCAACAAAATGGTTGGTATTTAATAAAGTGGGGGTGGTTTTGAAGAGCAGAGCAGAAAAACGATCTCACGAAAGCAGACACATTTGAGAAATCATAACGTTTTGCAGGTAAGGTTATGCACAACATTCACTAAGGACAGGATCATATATATTGATTAATGCCAAGAAGAATATTACTTGCAAACAAATGACATTTATGATGGTGCAAAGGAAAATGATAGGAAAGATCAGTATTTTGTTTCTTTCCTCAGTTAGTTTTCACAAATTTTAGTTTATAAGAAATAGCGAGTAAGAAACACCACTCTAGTTTTAAAAGCTTAAGAGTTTGATAGTTAAATGTTCTCCAGGTTTTGAAAAGGTAAACGGCTAATGAGCCGGGTTTGGCAAATAACAGCGAAGACCTCTCTCGGATTCTCGCTTGGATGATATATAGTTTTACGTTAAGTCATCTTTTAGAATGATTTTGAAGTAAAACGAAGTCTGAAAATAATAGATTTTTACGGAACAGAAAACACCCACACAGAGGGCTTGGTAGCAATTCAACACTGGTGGATGATAACTCTGAATTGAAGCCAACACGGATAACCCCAGAAATAACGGCTGGTAAAATTCACACCTTCGGAGCGATAATGACATTTTTCAATAAATATACACTGCATGAAAACTCAGTAAGAATCCCGCTGTCAGAGCCTTATGATTAACATGCAGGCTAACATTTTGGCATTTCAACCACCTTTTAAGTGTAAAAATAGCAGCAACCACCATTTGGGTCTAAAAGTGAAACAGGTTCTTACTTCGTGTTCGCACTGTTTTTAGCAAGAGGAACTTCAGATAAAATCAATGCGACGTCCTTGAACAGTCGGCGTCATCCTGACGTTGTGTGCACTGTTTTTAATTATTAATGTGTGTTTCTTTTAACCAGACAGATTGTGTACTGCTTAAGGCAGGCCGCACCCGTTTGAAACACCAGCAAGAACCTTTTTTACTTCAGAAAAAAGGTGTATCCTATTTTAAAAAGTGACGGTGCATCCCGTAATTTCTGATCATTTAGTTTTAGTTTAAACAGTTTGACAGGGGCTAAGCCGGTGCTTTAGAGAAAATAATTAACAACTGAAGGCGATATTGTTAAAATGACCTTTTTGCTATGCAAAATATTCATATAGAAAAAAACCATTTAAGCCGTTTCATTAAAAACAATAAGTGTATCTGACGTGTTTCTTTGTCTAAATCAACAAAATGGTTGGTATTTAATAAAGTGGGGGTGGTTTTGAAAAGTAGAGCAGTAAAACGATCTCACGAAAGCAGACACATTTGAGAAATCGTAACGTTTTGCAGGTAAGGTTATGTGCAACATTCATGCACCAAGGACTGCATCATATATATTGATTAATGCCTAGAAAAATATTACTTGCAAACAAATGACATTTATGATGGTGCAAAGAGAAAATGATAGGAAATATCAGCATTTTGTTTCTTTCTTCAGTTAGTTGTCGCAAATTTTAGTTTATCTAGGGAATAGCGGTAAGGAACACCACTCTAGTTTTATAAGCTTCAGAGTTTTATAGTTAAATGTTCGCCAGGGTTTGAAAAGGTAAACGGCTGAAGAGCCAGGTTTGGACTTAAAACAGCTAGGACCTCTCACGGATATTCCCACTTGGATATATATATGTATATATATATTTAACGTTAAGTCATCTTTTAGAAATTTTTTTCAAGTAAAACGTAATCTGAAAATGATAGATTACTACGGAACAGAAAAACTCGCACAGAGGGTTTGGTGGCAATTCAACACTAGTGGATGATAACACTGAATTGAAGCCAACACGAATAACCCCAGAAAGAACAGCTGGTAAAATTTACACCTTTTGGGCGATAATGACATTTTTAAACAAAGCAAACCGCTGCTAGAGCCTAATGATTAACATGCAGCCGGGCCGCTAACATTTTGGCATTTCAACCACCTTTTAAATGTGAAAATAGCAGCAACCACCAGTTAGGTCTGAAAGTGAAACAGGTTATTACTTGTTCGCGCTGGTTTAGCAAGAGGAACTTCAAATAAAATTAATGCGACGTCCTTGAGCAGTTGGCGTCATCCTGACGTTGTGCACTGTGTTTAATTACTTAAAATGTGTTTCTTTTAGCCAGACAGCTGCAAATTGTGTACTGCTTAAGGTAGGCCGCATCCGTTTGAAACGCCAGCAAGAACGTTTTATGCCGCAGAAAAAAAAAATTGTATCCTATTTTAGAACCTAAACTAGGCCAAAATCTCCGTGAATACCCAATACAGCTGCATAACGAATATGAATTATTTTATTTTACATCAAGGGGACTTACACCAAGATTGCTCCTCTGCTCATTGCATATACACAGATTTCTTGTTTTCTCTTCACCTTGTTTACTTTCTTAGTTCTCCATTTAAGATGATAGTTACCATATTCTTTACTGCTGACCTACTGCATGCGCACAGGAAAGTGCAAGTCCTGCGTTTTAATTTTCTTTTTTATTTTGTTATAACGCGGAATACAATTACTGCACAAAACAGTTCACCTAAGGTTATGTAGAATCAAACGAAAGGTGCGATCCCCTACATCCCTTACTTTCTTAGTGATTACTACCCGTTTGGATCCTTAGAGTACTCAGTCGTCATCATCATCATCATCAAGACTCCCCGCGCCAGTAGGCGCATAAGTACTCAGTAGTTACTCTTAAGTGCCTATTTTCTGCATTCATTGTAAACGCGTCACTACCCCTTTAAAGAAAGGTGGAGATGCGTTAATTAAAGGCGAACGCCAAGGTGACATTTTCAAGAGAATTTTAACAGCTGTTTATTCCTCCGGCAATTTTTTTTCTTCATTTGCTTAATCTTACTTAGCCTTGGCTCACCATGGTTATGTCTACGGCGTCGATTTGGCCATCAAAACGTTTTAAGTTGAAAATAAAAGTGTCTTGCTCTCAAAACTGATTCAACAATCTTCTTTTAAAATTCACAATAACTTGAAAGTCGCAATTTTCATTTAAATAGAAGGTAATTAGTATGTTAAGAACCCGCACGGCGGAGGCCTAAAGTGTCAGTGAATCCTGTATTTTCTTGACGATTCATTCGCAATTTATAGACAATTTGATGGCTAAACCTTGGCGTAAAATATTTACAAAAGCAATATAAACATAGTCTGCCAAGGCTATGCTGAAAGAATAAACATGCATGTACGTACTTTTTTTACTTGACGACGGCACCTCCGCGTTCACCGGGACAGTAGAACCTTGTTCTCAAAAGTTTCAACAGCCTTCGTTTTAACATTGAATTTCATTCAAGTCGCATTTTTTTTATTTTAGTGCAAGTTAATTATAAGAACTTGCAAAAATATTTTTTTAAAAAAATCGAAATAACGAAATATGGAGACTGCGCAATGCGGTACCAGTCAAGACCCACAAATTGACTCTTGCTCACCATAGAGTCTCCAGTAGCTCGGTGGTTAGAGCATCTGACTAGATCACGGAGGGTCGTGGATTCGAATCCCATCTGGGACTCGGATTTTTTCCGAGGTCTCCATAAATTCAATATCATGTTGTTGTTATTTCATCTTTAATAACGAAATAACCTATTAAAAATACAAAGCGTTTTAATATGCTCTGCAATTGTCTTTTAGAAAAAAAAAACACTTCAAATTTAGAATAATAAGTGTTTACCTATGACGTCTTTCTTTAATTAGTTAAGTCAAACTATAAATAGGATATAGAAAACTAGGGTGTGTGTTTGAACATCAGATCGTCAAGCAGAGAGAGGACCCCAAGAAAGCAGATTCCATTAAGAAATAGTGTTTCGCAGGTAAGGTTACGTGAAACTTTCACTCAAAACAGTTTAATGTGCGGTATACTGTTAAAAAATTACTACCATTCAAGGAGACTCACTGTTTAACC
>JAHPZR010011379.1:10000-25000 GCA_019787425.1 Platygyra sinensis | reverse complement strand
GACCTATTAAGCGAATTTACTCAACTGGTGAGGTTCCTCAAAGAACCAGTTCGCATTTAGCGACCATAGTTTCACGCGCCTTGCAGCCGCAAAATGGCAGGATTCGATGTCCCTTGGACAGAAATCTTGAAATTTTTTTAACTTCCCACATTGATTTTTTGTTCGTTTTTGGACAAAGTGTAGATAATTGTAAATAAAATCTGTTTCTGAAAAGAAAAGTAGGGGTCACCGAGCGTCCAAGATCGTTAAATCCGATCAAAGCTATAGGAATGGCCATTTGCCCCATAATTGTTCATTGTAGTACTTAGAGCGCGCGCTCGATGCATGACGTGGCATGTGAATTTGCGTGCGCAGTAAGGATGCGCAGAAACAATTAGCGCGAACGTCCTTAAGGGCAAATAACAGTGTAAGTTCTATTTGGCGGAGAAAACATTCGATCCTTAATTGTTATTATGCCTTGCTTTTTGAGAGGACTTGATGGAAACATACATGTTCGGCATGTTTAAAAACTCCTTGAAAGCATTGTTTGGCTAGTGGTATGAAAACACTTGCCAATTTACCACTGAGGAGAATTAATTTTTACTCTTACAGTGCTTTTGATCCATCTTCATTTTCGCTGAATAATGAAAAAAATAACTGGAGTTCGCATTCCTTCTGGGAAGTCGACCTGACTCGGTTGGTAATTAGACTACTATACTTCATCCAGAGCAGAAGACAAAAAAATTAATTAGAAATCTCTCAGTGAGAGAAAACAATTACATGTTAAGAGATTTCATAAACAATGAAAGTCGTTTCTTCAATATGCATTAAGTTACAAACAAATATTGAAGCCACCGTTAATGTAACGTGAGAAACATTTAGCTTTTTCCCGATGGCAACTGTTTCACGACGTCTTAACTTGATAAAAAAAATATATGCTCACCTGGTCTCGAAGAAAAAATTCTCATCTTTGTGATGGAAATTTGCCGCTATATGCAATTCAAATAAACCTTGAAGAGATAAAAGATAAGAAATTCAAATGATACTTTGAAATATTTTATTTCTGGCCAGAGAGATTCTGGCGGGAACTTTTTTTTACATAGATATTTCTCTTGATAAAACGAAGCCAGTAGACGAAGCTAGTAGACGAACTGAAGGAAAGAAAGTCCATAATGCTACTCATAGTTACACGGTGAGAAGAACATGAAGAGTCTTCTTCTCGTTATTCAAACACATTTTTGACTGGTATCTCGTTTTCAGAGAACATCCAACATATTAATAGAATGAATTAATTAAACTTAATTAAAAATGATCACTTTATTAAGTGTGTTTTCAAACCCTTCATCAGTATTCATCAATTTCTTCAATCCACCTTTCCTATCGTCGTTGAATTGAACAACAAGTGAGCACGCACTGCCGTTTGATTTTCTACTTGTTATTGTTAGCTTTAGCTTCATGAGTTCAGAAAGACGAAACAAAAATAGACGAAGGCGGCGAAAGTGCGCATTGAAACTGTTAAGACGAGAGAAAAACTTCATTTTAATTAAGACCACTTTGTTTCGTTGAGTGTTATTTGAATGGTAGTATTTCGTCTTCAGAGAACGGCAAGCCAAGATGGAAGCGCAATGATAGAAAGCTTGCGTTAGTTACCAAACGACATAAACTGGCATTGTTTTTATGAGATGTCTGATGTTGAAAAAATGTTCCGTTTAACCCCGGATATCATTATTATTACATACTGTACAAACCGAGAACTGGCATCACTTGTATGGGAGTCTGATGTGGAACAGCTTTTCGTAATATACTTTGCTTCGAGAATTACTTGTAGCAGTTTTAAACTCGAGATTTGACAAAAGGTTTCACAAAAAATGTAGGTATTGTTTATTATAGGGTCACAACTGAATTCAAGAATTCCCCCGTACTTTTACTATTTGCACTGATAATAATAGAACAAGACCAAGCTAGCTAGCAGGTAGGGCTCTCAGAATTCCTGCGGACAGTCAAGTACACATAAATCAAACCGCTTTTTCGAGCCACAGTTTGGCTGTTAAAAGTATGTTTCTTTCCATGTTTACATGGATCTGTATTTTCCCGTATATCAAGTCTTACATATAACTCAATTTTACCAGACTCAGTAATAAAAAAAATAATCCGTCAGTTGCATTTGATAAACCAATCGAATCACGCCAGAGATTTCGTCACTGTTATGCGTGTCAAGAGACTATGAGGTGAGAGAACATATCCCCGTGCTCTATGATAATCTTTTTAAATCTATTTTAAGCTTCGCGTCACGCTGTCAAGGTTATTTTTAGTTTAGGCGCCCGATCACGCAAGCAATGGCCAACGGTCATCAGGTTGTGTCTATCCAAATAAGAAATTGAAAATTTAGCGGGCTAAGAGAAAAAAAAAATCAGTTTGTTCAGTTGAACTGCCGCACTGTTAGCACTGGAAATAATTTTCAGAGCTGGGCAGGAAAATTATACGTGCTTCTCCGAAGCCGTAAAACAGAAGTCGTGTCATTCCCCAGCATGAATAATGAATGATTATCACAAAGTGCCAAGACTCGAATTTCTAACCTGCTTGAAAGTCGTTTCTCGGAAAGTGCCGAAAGGCTTGAAGCGAAAAGGATCTCTTTCGAAAGGTATTTTAAAGCGCACGACAGCTAAAATATTTGTTTCGCGTTTGTTAGAACTTTCACTCCAAAAAAAACGGTGCAAATCTTTGTTTATTTAATTTCGGAAGTGCTGTGTAATATTTACTGCTGACTAGAACTGCATTCCAATAAACACGCACGAAACTCGTTTCTCGAAAAGTATTGAACGGATTAAATCGAAAAACATCTCTTTGGAAAGGTTATTCAAAGCGCAGGACAGCACAATACTTGTTTCCCGTTTGTTAGAACTTTCTGTCCGAAAATCCCGGTGTAAATGTTTGCATATTTAATTTCGAAATTGCTTTGTAATATGAAACAGAGTTTCAGGGAGGTCCCCGCCGAAAAAGGTGCTTCTCTGGAACGAACTAAAACATCGTTTGGATCGGTAGAGACCCTGAGAGAGACCTATCTGGAAAGCCTTTTAAAACTGCTGGTCAGAAAAATTATCTTCTATGTGTTTATCGTGATTTTTACGTCGGAAATTAGTCTTTTTTTTAGTCTTTTTTTTTAGTCATTTCTCTGCATGACTGGTTCACATTAGCCGCTCTAGCTGCTGACAAGAATTGCATTCACAACACGCTCTAAAGTCGTTTCGCGAAAAGTACTAAAACGGCCTAAACAGAAAAAAGAGATCTCTCTGGAAAGCTCTTTCAAAGCGCCAGACAGTTAGAATTATTCTTCCTCTGACCTTACGAAATGCGCTTCGAAAATCCCGACGAAAAGTTTTTTGCGTAATTGATTAACTGCTAAAATTAAACCTCAATGTTATTACGTCATTTAAATTGGCCAATCAGGTGTCTTTCCTAAAATAGCCTCTCAGCTTGACCACGCGCTAAAATTAGATTTAAAAAGATTATCATGGGAAGAGGGCCTGTATGGGGGATGTGTTCTCTTAGATCATAGTCTCTTGGCGTGTTTAAAAACCACTGAAACTGGGCGCTGCGACCAAAACTTCGAAACAGGGGCATTTAGAACATTACATACCCGAGAAAGGTTTCCACAATTTAAGTAATTGTTTAATTTCTAACATTCGAAGTATCATTTGATCAATATTGCTCCAGAAATTCCAGAAGCATCGTCAAATGGAACGGAAATTCCCTTTCAAAGTTCTCGAAAATTTGAGAATACCTCACGAGGTCGTCTTGGAAAATCCAGAAATTCCAGAAATTCTTCTCTATTTACCGCTGAAAATTTCCGGAAAATCACACCAGAATTTTAAGTGTAATGGAAAAGGCCTCCTGGATTAGAGTCTTGTCGACCAAGGAGTTTGATAAAATTTATTGATCAAACTCGGTGGACTTTTGACGTTTCTTAATAAGCACATTCATACTGAGACATTTAACATTCCAAAGAAATATTTTTTTGCGACGTTCCTTCACTTGTTTACTTTCATATCCAAACGCTTTCCGCTTCCTTCGCCATCAGTTCGTTAACCAATAATTCAAAGATAACGCGCACATGATCACATATCTCTATCAAGGGTATATCCGATTCAACGCCATTTATCAGTTTCTCTTAAAAAAGGTTTTTCAAAAATCAATTTACAACAATATGCAATTCATGAAAACTAGAAGAGATTTGTGTAAAATGACGAGGTTAAAATTGGCCAAACATTGGAAAAATTCCTGGCAAAATTTTTTCTGATCAAACTGTAATTCGCGAAAGTCCTGTTTTAAAAAAAACTTTTAGCTTCTGTTTTACCGTTCTTGTTTTGCCACACAGTTTCTAAAATATTCCGCGTGTTTACTTTTTTTCGTAAGGAATTAACCTTAGTGCACCACAATCTTGAATGCTCTCCACAATCTTATCCGCCTTGCTAGCAGCGAAGAATACTCAGTATTCAGGAATCAAAGCAGTATACTAGGTATAACAGTGACTATACCGGCATACACAAGGGACAAGGGTTGCCTAATCTTTGCCCCAAGTGTGCGGTGGAGAGTATTGGCCAGAGCGCCCTATGCCCTTCCGGCCACGTAAGCGGAATCCTTGCGCTTATTTTATTGTCAACATTTGGTTGATTCCAAATGACAAGCTTCTAAGCTGGCTAAATTTTGTCGTTTTTATATCTTTTAAACCGGTACCAATTATTTTCTTTACGGCTTACTCAGCAAATTGAATCAACAGCTAAGCGCGATTGAGAGCTGCTTGAAAAACGTTTGCGCCGCGGCGTCAGGGTTTCCAAACACTTGAAAACTATAAAAAGAACTCGGCCTCTGTATAAGCCTCGAGCTAACAGCGATCATACTTATCTCAAGTTATCTCCTTCCCTATCAATTGTAATTTTCAGTTTGGAACTGACCCAGGTAAAACACTCGTACTCGCTCCCTTACAAACGGGCAAAGCTTACGTGGTGAATTTACCTCTTCAGCCGGTCCATTTACGAAAAAGTAGCTATTCGAGATATGTATGTATCAGGAAATTAAGCATGGCATCTGTGAAATCAAAACACATTGACACAAACATCTGAAAGCGCCAAATTTAGCTCATACGCAATTTTTGCCGCATGCCCACTATAGGGGTCAGTATTCTGACTGTAAGGAAAGCCCGAAACCTTGAAACAGGAAAGGGCCTACGCATTTATCAAAGTTATCACGGCCTACTTTATTATATAATGCTTTACTTGGGTAAAATTTTTTGTCGTTTGTTACACAGTTGACGGAAGTCTCCCTTTGGGAAGTTTCCAAAACCACTGTTTGTTGTTTACGAGAGGGTAGCCATTCGAAACATCTGTGTAAGTGAAATGTAATACACTTTGGATGATGAAAACACATACCACGGAACAATATTTTAAAATCGAAATCCGACACCGGCGGATATAACTGGTGATTATGTATAAATACATGTATATGCGACTGAACAATTTACTGATTTCGCTTATTTGAGATTTAGTTGGCACATCTCCGGGTAGGTAAGTGCAGTTTAGTGTGTGTCGTGGCCCACCTCAGCCAATTTAAATTCATATCACGGAATGAAAGAACTGAGACTAAAACAACTCTCTAGTTATTATTTTATTATCGCAAGTCATTCCTTTGGGTTCTTAATTAGAGTTCCGTTGTGCGGTCGAGCTTGGAAAGGTAGAGAATCAACTCGGAGTTAGTTTAAAGCGCGATAGCTCCAAGAAAGGCAAAGGGCCACTATGCAACACCCTGGCTCCGTTACAGAGCGGCATTTAAAACTAATAATTCCTTAAGTGAAGAGACATGAATATAACTAGAAGAAGAATACTGCATTACCATACCCACTAATGTTTCCACAGCATAATCTTCTAATTGACATTATTCAATTTTAAATTGTGGGCAGGATTTCCAATTTTCCCCGCGATCGACCTCTGACTGCACTGATGATTAATATATGAATATTAGCCCCAAGATAACAGCTTCCAAATGGTTTGCGTTTTCTTACTTGCTTTACCTGTTTACAATTATTGTGTTAACATAAGTTTTCCTTTTTCTATTTGAAAGCTATTCCAGAAACGATGTACATCTGTTTGATCGGTTTGTTCCTCGGCACATTATTTCAAGTCACCTGTGATGGTGCCCCAGAACGCTCATTCCTAGCACTAAAGCTTCCTGTGGATGTCTCTCAAGAGAAGAAACTTGTGGAAAAAAGAGCTCGTAAGTATAGTCCATGGTTACAGTCTTCTCTCTGTTTTCATGAACATTCCAAATACATTTTTTTTTATATAAAAACATATATTTTTTAAGAATATAGAGGCTAAAATTTGCGAAATTGTCAGACTATTTTAACAAATGCGAGGCTAAGATTTTCAAAAGAATACAATTTTGTATGATGAAAAGTTGTGAATTCAATACAATTACATGGTTTTTGGCCTAAATGCTGCCGCACACTAGCCGATTTTTTGTCGCGGCTAACTGCGTTTGAGCTATTGGGGCCGAGTCGATGTCCGCCATGTTGGAAAAGACGCTTGTTTGCGTGACTATTATGACAATTCCTCATTGGTTGAGGTACGCGCGAGCCTGACAAATTGTCTTGGTCCACCGCACACTAGCCGACAAGGTCCAACAAGACGTTTTGAGATCTAGCACTGTCAGATATCACCCGACAAGGCCCGACCTTGTCGCAGATTTGTCTGAATTCACCACACACTAGCCGACAAGTCAAATCGGCTAGTGTGCGGCGGCCTTAAACGGAAAAACTAGCCAATGGGATGTTTGCAAAAAGTTATGTGTCACATCATACTTTAATCGTATCTATAACAAAATTCTCGAACGTGATTGGCTCTCTGCGCTCCTGTTTGCTACGTAACTGGCGCGTGATCACGTGGGTATCCAATTACAGTTACAGTTACAATTACTGAATACCTGTAATTGATACCCACGTGGTTCGAACGGCAGTCGCGCGCGCTTTAATGGCTTCCTTCTCATCAATGCTCTTAATTTCAAATCGGCTTCGCTCTTCACTCTAATCCGATTTTAGAATGACTCGCGCGATTACTTCCTGAATAGTACTCCACTCGGTCTAGTTATTATCATTAGTCTAAGAATATAAATAAAAATACGAAAATTTAGCTTGGGCCGGAAAAGCAGTATTCTTAAAAAAAAAGAAAAATCAAGAATTGCCTGTCACGTCATGGAGCCACACGACATAGTAATTATAGTGTAACATGCTAATTTTAAGACAATTTTTTCGCGCGCTGGTTTTTGCGCTGCACCCTTATTAACTCAACGCCTGGAAGAGGCTAGAAAAGGATTAGGTGATTCACAAAAGTATATCAGTGTCCATGACATCCCTTTGCCGGCAGCTCGCCAGCATTACGGGTACGAGACCGGATTATAACCGACACCTTAACACTTCGAAAATTAACACTCTCTGTAACTCAGCTGCGTGTATTTACCTCAAGTTTTGTGTTGTCTGTGATTGTGATTGCTACTTTAGTTTTGGTTTTACGACACTTCCTGACTGACTGAAAGCTAGGGCAAGGTGATAAGAAATACTCTGTACCACTTGAAATTGAGAATCTATGTTGATAAAATTGAGGAATCTATGTTGCTTTTCTCCGAGGGGATATAAAACATCATTATTTCTTTAATGAAAACGATTACTTTTTATTATATAGACACGAGTGTTTTTACTGTAAAAAACACCACTCGTAAAATTCATGCGAAACTACATCTGGGACTCGAGTGGCGCATTTTTCATTATAAGTGCTGAGATTTACACAATGCAAACTCACCGAATAAAAAATAGTCTCTCTTTGATGAGAAGCAATCTCATTGGTCATACGATATTTCGCACTAGTAGAAAATATCGTACGACCAGAAGCCTGATTTTTGACAAGTGAGAAAATTCGTATCAGTTTTTTCCCGCCTTTCGGGGCGTTTACGCAAAGTAATTGAGAGTAAATGTTTGCAACGTTCGCTGCTTTCCCAAAATCATGGCCTCAAGGTTTGCAGACAAGAAAGAAAACTCAACAGAATTTCTGACGCTGAGGAACGAGTCAAGACTTATAGAATCGAAGAAATTCCCTCGAAGGAGCTGAATTTATCATTACGGTTCGAAAGAAAGACAGCAACGAAGACTATATATGAACCCAGCTCCTTACGTTCTTTGATGGCCAGTTTTGAACGGTGTTTAAAGATAAGAAGAATTTCGGATTCAGCATTACGAAAGACGCCGAGTTTGAACAGGCACGCAAAGCTTTACAATCAAAACAAAAGGATCTCAAATAAAAGCGATATCGAGTTCGCGACTTCTTTGTCCTTTGTGGTCAGTTGACTGTGATTTAAAGTTACAAACATTTGTAATATCTCAATACTAATATAATAAACAAATTACTTCATGCTTAGTTCTCTTGTACGATTTTTATTCACTTGCTCGTTCGTTTACGATTCTTCACAATTCGTGAATAAAAATCGTACGCGCTCACCAACCATGAAGTTATCTATATATCCTCACTATATAGTGAAGATATCGATGATTTCACTGATATCTAGTTTGTCTCTTAAATTGTACTTAAATTCGTTGGTGTGTGATCGAAAACATCTTCGTGTCTAGATCTCCCTCGAAATTCTTCGGAAATTTTCGGAAAATCTTCGTAATCGTTCGTCTGGCCTTCGTAACAATTTTGGAAAATCTTTGGAAATCTTCGGAAAGTGTTCGGAAATCATCGGAAAGTCGTCAAAAAAGGCCATCATCAGTATGTCTCTATAAATAGAGTATATTACATGCCCGCGCGTGGATATGAATTTCACGAGTAAGCGCAGAGAACGAATGAGATATCGAGTTGAACACGAGAAGATAAAATTCATATCCAAGCGCGGGCGTGTAATTTTAGTTGCGGTTTCACTAGAGCTTTTGCCCACGGGAAAGTGAGACTTAACCCATAGGAAGTCTGTATTTTGTGTGTGACCTCTATTTCCACAGTGAAACTGCCCATGGAGAATCACTATGGATACATCAAAAAGAACAAAAGAATTTCCCATGACGTTTCCCGAACCAAGATACTGGATGTGTAAAAAGCAAAAGAGACCAAAAGATTGACGATTACCGCTAACTTTTAGGAGCAAAATTTTCGAAAATTTAAGGTAGAATTTTTTTAAACTTTGCAAAAAGTTGCATCTTATCATGTTGATTACAATTTGATAATAAAAAATGGGGGTCACCGAGCTCATTTTTTGAGTTACAAGCGCTTAAAGTCCAAAATTAAGGGTGTTTTTTAGCTTGTCATATTGTTGCTATGGTAACCTATTGTGCCACAAAAATAACAGCAACTTGTTCCCCGATGGTTGGATAGTTTGTTGATACCATGATTGTGGCATCAAGCGATAAAGAGATGGTTATAATGACCCATCAAAGTGTAAGTCTTGGAAAGTACTGGAAACTGTTTTCAGCCACCTTAACTAACTTTATTTCCACTGTGATTGGACCTAATTTGACAAGCTGTCATGTGAACTTAAATCTCGTAACGCCCCTTGGATCAAAAACTCGAAAACTTGGCGCTTTTGGTTCATATATTCCGACGTACTGTTCATAAACTTGACTAGAAAGAAATGTATTTCAGTCTCAGAATTTACATCTGTGAAACATAGAATGTGTAAAATCTGTAGCACTTGAAGGTGGACTGATTTTTCGTCGCTCTCTCGCTTGAGATGAAGTACTTCAGCCGGTTGTTGTTGTTTTGAGCTAAAGGTCACCGGGTTTCATCTCGCGTTGGTTTTTCACGGCCTCTCTTTCCGAAGAAGAGAACGGTGTTAAACCATGCCGAATTTGCAAAACTCTCGGAGCATTCAGACCAAGCTGATTTGATGCATAGAGGACTTCAAGGTCTTCGCTGTAGAAATTGGACGTTTGTGCTTTGTGAAAGAAATCGATCCCTGTCGCGCAAGATCTTTCATTGATGGATCTAGAGCTTCGTTTGCCGGCTTGAATACTTATCCCGAATAATGGCAAACGGCTTTCTTTGAAGGGAACAGGAAAAAAAATCTGTCCAGCCCGGAGCGAATTAGCTTTCACAGTGTTGCGACTGTATGGTTTTCCTTCCACTGAATTTTCTGGCTTCTGCGCTGCGTAAAAAAGGTTTCAACATGGTTGACAACTCTGCCGACTCCATGATTTCAAGTGCGACTGGAATTTTTCTCTCCTTCCTCCACGCTAAATTCGGACGTGAACGGTTGGTTTATTTTATAGTTAGTTATCACATTGTATTAAATCTTTATTTTGTAAAATGAATCGGTTTAAATTTACGTAGGATAAATATTAAAAGTCTACTCGTGACTTTCTCCACCTTCAAAGACATTGACAGCGTATTTTGGTGACTTTTTTGTACTTTCCGGAACAGCACTTGCCATCGCAGCTTTTTAATGTCATCATCGCTAGACTCAGTAACACAAGTTTGGTTTCCTTCCATATTAAATAAGAGAAAAGAAAAGTTGAAATTCTCGTGCTGACTATGTTTCTCTTCGACGGAAACAATCGGAGGACAAATATCGACTCGGGCGGGGGTTATTGCGTGATAACTGTCCAGAGATTTATACCACGTGACGTAAAATAGCCAATAAAATCACTCAAAAAATTAATGGGTGGGTTATAATATATATTATTATTCAACAAATTGTAAACACTATTTAACAATTATTCTTTGAAATCGAGGTGAATAGTGGCAGAATATTTTACCGAGCCGCGAAGCGGCGAGGGTAAAATATTCTGCCACTATTCACCGAGATTGAGAAGAATAATTGTTTTTTAGTATATACACAGGAAGTGATCTCAACAACATTTTTCAGAAGGAAACCATTAAAAAATCGATTTAATTTGAGCTCAATTCATGCGTGGGAAAACGTGCAAGCGGTGCAAAAGCATGGGCGAATTCGAATTCGCGAAAACTATTTACAGAATCTTTTGAACATGAAAAAAATCTATAGTTTAATCTTCGAAAAAAACCTCGTGACAGTCTAGAATAACGGTCCCTTAAAACACAGTTCAAATCATTGTGAATCAAAAATATGCTTTTATTCAAAAGTATGCTTTTAATTTTTGTTTTTGGCTTACGCAATTATTCACTCGCTAGGAGGTGAATAATGCTCATTAGCCAGAGATAGCGAAACCAAATCAGATTGCTTTAAAACAACCAAGATCACTGAGTGGTGGTATATACTAACTAAAATATGGGTCCATGATGCTCTCGATATCTGTCATCCGTAGGTAACAGATATCCGGCGATATACGTAGCTTCGTACGTGGGAAGAAAAAGTGAAGTGAAAAAATGTCGACAGAAAGGTTTAAAAATGTTACGAGCTTGGAAATCAATTTTGTTATCAATTTGTTGAATAATAAAACAATTATCCTGCTCAATCTCGCGGAATATCGTCTGATTTTAGCCTACTCGGCCTACGGCCTCGTCGGCTAAGTATCGGACGATATTCCGCGCGATTTCGCAGGATAATTGTTAACTATTTACCTCCAAGCACTCCTTCGAGCAACTAGGGACAACATGGCGTCCCTGTTTGCGTCCGTGACTAGTGAAGAAATCATCCAAAATTAATTTTGTGTGGTGTATTTTATCTCACTGTTTTAGTATATACAGTGCCTTTGCTTTATCATTGTTCAGTTCATTTACAGTTGTCATTATGGTCTAAAAATGAGTAGCTTTAGTTTGAAGAAAAATAAATTTCGATCATCGATCTGACATGCTGGTGATTAACGTAATCATTGCGTTTACGATTCTTCGATGCCTTAAATACGAGTTCTTGAAAAGATTGTAGGTCAAAGAGCGGCAGCAGTCAGTTTGAGAAATTCTCCATAGTTTCAAATATCCTGCATGGACTTGGAGTCCACAACTGTCTGCTATATATATCTACTTGCAAAGACGTGCAAATCATCATATGACGAGCTTTTCGATCAATCAGAATCTCTAATTATATTGTTATATTCACCTCTGGAAAATTATACTAAAAAAAATCACTTTTGTTAAGCTCTCTCTATAAAAACGTTCACATGCCAAATATTTTTCAATTTGCAGTGTGCACTGAAGACGAGCTAGACAAATATCCGGAATCTTGTCCAACTTGGGAAGCGTGGGGCTACTGCAACCCCCCGAGTATATACAGCAATTTTATGCAGACTAATTGCTACGCAAGCTGTGGAAACTGCCAAGGTAAGAAAATACATAAAGAGAGGATGAAAAGTAAGACATTTGATTCCCACACAGGACTTAGCTTATTTCCAAGGTAATCATCGTTCTTATAATCAGTTTTATATAAGGTCACCACTCAAGGTTTCGAATATAACCGAGGAGAGACATAGCAGCCAATCCTGCGACGCGTATTTGGCTCACGAGGACAGCCCAAAATGCTTTACGCGTATTTTGGTAACTACTCCGTATTTTGATTCTCCACGGAAAATATCCACGCAACGCATGCCACGTGGGTACCATGTCCAAAAACTAGTGAGACAATCTCAGATAGTGCAGAGTGTTATGCAGGACTGTCAGTACGTTTTGAGTCACCTGCTGCCTGTATGTAACTTGTTATTAGTTCAAAGCCCAAAATAACTTACAATTACTGTTTGTCAAGACGGTTTTTAAATTTTTCTGTGGTGTTTTACGTTAAATTTCGTTCATTTTTTTAAAAAAAAAAATCATTGATACGTTGAACTAGCAAACGTGATAATTTAATTTTTTTCAACGCCAACATTTGTAACTTGATACTTTTGTTTTCCTCTCAAAGTTTGTAACATAACACCCTTGTTTTTCTAAAAACATACAAAGGAAGATATGCTCGCTTTTTTTTCTGCTGGAGAAAACTAAAATAATATTAATAACTTATGAAAAAAGTGGAAGAGGAATGATTTTGTTTCATTTAAGAGGCAAATTTTCATATTATGGATGAACAAATTTGTACCAGTCAAATCGAAGCTTGGACATCCCCCCACCCCGGGCATAGCCTGGGCGTTTGACGCCTCTTCCTGCCTGGAAGGGAGGGCATTTGATCACCACTTATAGGGGGTGGGGAATTTGATCGCTAGCCTCGATTTTATGTTACGAGTCGTGCTGATTCCACGTGGGTCGATAAATCGTTGCGGAGACAGCGGAGACAAACTTTGATGAATTCAAAAGAAAAGATTGCGTATTCGTGGCGGTTTAGTTGAAAACCAAAGGCCTGCAGAAGCTGTGTTCCGTATTTGAAGGTGTTTAAGAACGATTTTTATCTGCTAAATATAAATACGTGTTGTCTAATAAACTATGTGAGCATGCACAGCTTCAGAAGCATAATAGAAGCCGGCTAGGGAAAAGTTTAAACCAGTAATCTGGTAATTTTCCCGGGGGTGGGACATTTGAACAGCTTTTCGGCCCTGCGAGGGGGGATTTGAACAAAAATTTTCCGAAAAATTCAAATGCCCAGGGGGTTGCCCTGGGGGGAATGTTCAAGCTTCAATTTGACTGGTACATTACTCTGAATTTAATTATCAAATAGTCACGTGTCTTGGAATAGCACGTTGCTACTAGTTTGCGACCGTTGGCGTTAACAATAAACCAGTTCAAAAAACACAATGATATCGTTTCGACTTGACCGATAATTATATCCAATATCGGTGAATGAGTCCCTTCAAAGACGAACTAAATTTATTTGAGATTTCCGTAAGTGCTACAGTCGGTCTGCAACAATATTTGAGAAATTTCTTTTGTCACGACATTACTGATTTTAATGCCGCTAAATCGGAAATGTTTCGGGTGAATACATTTGTGAACATATTTGTTCTCTTTCATGGGGGAGAAAATAAACAAGAGGCAGAGGAAATCCATTCGTTTCTCTCTGAAAAGCAAACACGAAATAGTTTGAAAACGGCACACGACAATTTTTGAACCGAGCTAGGGATGGATTTTTGGAAACCGAGCTAGGGGATGATTTTCAAACGATTACGCTGTTCCACAGAAAGCGTTTCCTTTTGTACTAAAAGGAAGGAAAAACTGATATTACCTGAAATATAGCTGTTATCGTTCCGTTAAGATGAGAGTGTAGTATCGCACGCATGAATCTCAGCTCGAGAACGGATTGTGTCTTATTAAAACTGGGTTTGTCACCAGGTGGATACATTTAAAAATATTTGAAAATACAACTTAAGTTTCACTGGTGGTTAAAATCGTTTCCTAAATTATTTACAAAAAAAATGTCCCGACGTTTCTGTCGCAATCACAGACCTTCTTCAAGGGAAGTGAAAGACTAATCCACACAAAAGCACAGATATAAACAGGACGCTCGTTAAAATTCAAGATATGTGTCATGTTGACAATGCCAGGGCGCATCGAACAAACAACCACCTTAACATGACCAAATTCCAACTGTCCATTGTCCAATCTTCATGATTTAAGTACCCCCTTCAACTGAAAATAATTGGAACAATGTGAAGTATATATCTGAGCTGCGGTTGGAGATGAAAGTGAAGAATGATCATCGCAGTTAATTTCCAATTTAAGCAATTGGAAAGAAGAAGCCTGAAAAAATCAGGGCTCCAAAGGGATTCGAACCCGCAACCTCCCCGATGCCGGTGCGATGCTCTACCAACTGAGCTATGAAGCCACACATTGGGAGCGAGGTCAATTTATTTATTGAGTTCATATCTTCTATGAGGAGTGAAATGATGTGAAGTATATTTGAAATAACTGATATTTGAGCTGCGGTTGTGGATGAAAGTGAAGAATGATCATCGCAATAAATTTTCCATTTTAAGCAATTGGAAAGAAGCCTGAAAAATCAGGGCTTCAACGTGACCTCCGCGATACCGGTGCGATGCTATACCAACTGAGCTATAAAGCCACACCTTTATGGAGTCTGATAAATTGACCTCGCTCGATCCCAATGTGTGGCCTCATAGCTCAGTTGGTACGTAGAGCATCGCCGGTATCGCGGAGG
>JAHPZR010011377.1:10000-11769 GCA_019787425.1 Platygyra sinensis | reverse complement strand
AGCAGCTAGAAACTGTCTTTAAATTGCTATAACTGATATCTAGAGGCTTGAAACAATTATTTAACCGGATTGAGACCCACAGGCAAACATTTCAGGGTCAACGTTCGAGATAATAATCGCGGCGTGAAAGGTCAAAATGTCAAGCGATTAGCTCAGGTGTCTGGTGTCAAATTTTTGCGTTTTATTTACCCAAGCTAAATTTGCGATAAAAAGTGAGATTAAGTGATACTTTTATCCAGAAAAATAGTTTTGGGAGGTAAATCCATGTACCAGATTGACTTTTTGGTCCACGAATTTGACCTAACTTTGGACGTGTCGCAACATCGCCGTCGCGTATAATTTTGAAAATTTGTTAAAAATTCGGGTTCAAATTACATGTGGATCTGACAACGCGAAATAAGTAGTAAAACATTATATTTTAATAATATGGGTTAGCTTTTCCAGCCACGCACAGCATTTTGGCTTGCCAGCCTTCGCATAAAGTGCAATTTCAGGGCCGAGTTTGGCTCTTTTAGGGGCAAAATACAAAAGGCGGTCTGGAGAAGAAAATAAAAATCCAAACAACCTCAAAGTTACTGTTTTGAAACAAGTTGGTAAAAACCTTCTTCCTGACAAATTTTCAGAAAATCGATTTTTTTCTATCTTGCATAGGTGTAGATGACCGTTACAGCAAGTCGCTCTTAAAAGCAGACATCAAGACAACTACACAAAAACTGCACGAGGTCATTCAGATGATCTGGGAAAACGAGGTGATGCCACATGAATGGTTGAAGGGGCTTATTGTCAAACTACCAAAGAAGGGTAATTTAAAAGAATGCACAAACTGGCGAGGTATCACGCTTCTTGTTATAGCTAGTAAGGTGTTGGGTAAGATCCTTATCGAGCGTTTGAAGAGCGGGTTTGATAAGAGGCTAAGAACAGAGCAAGCAGGATTTCGACAAGGAAGAAACACCACAGAACAAATCTTCATCTTGCGCAACATTATCGAGCAGTCGTATGAGTGGCAAACCCCTCTAGTCATTAACTTCATTGACTTTGAGAAAGCCTTTGACTCACTGCACCGACCCAGCCTCTGGGACATCATGAAGGCGTATGGTATACCAATAAAGATCATAAGGATAGTCCAACTTCTATACCAAGATATAGTGTGCAGTTCTCCATGGCGGCCAAACATCCGAGTGGTTCAAAGTCAAGACGGGTGTCAAACAAGGTTGCGTAACGTCTGGGTTCTTGTTTCTCCTTGCCATTGATTGGATAATGTGCGAGACGACCAAGCAAGCCAACACCGGAATAAGATGGAGGTTCATGGACCAACTAGAAGATCTTGACTTCGCTGATGACATTGCTCTGATCTCCACCACCCAACATCAGATGCAAAAGAAGACAGACAAGCTTGCAGAAGCTTCCCAGCGAATAGGTTTAAACATCAGTAAGACCAAAACCCAAGTCAGGAGGCTGAACTGCAAGATCACAGAGCCAATCAAGTTCCAAAATGGTGACACTATCAAAGAAACCAAGGATTTCACCTATCTAGGAGCTGTTGTAAGCACAGAGGAGGGTTGTGATAAAGATATGGAGAGTAGATTGAGTAAGGCCAAAACAGCATTCAGGAAGCTAAAGAGAATATGGGGCTCGAAGCAGTACAATAGGAGGACCAAGATCAGGCTATTTAACACCTTAGTCAAGCCAGTCCTGTTATATGGAAGCGAGACATGGAAGACCAATGTCCAAGAAAACAGAAAACTAGATTCCTTCCAATACCAGTGCCT
>JAHPZR010011377.1:0-5000 GCA_019787425.1 Platygyra sinensis | reverse complement strand
CACTCCACAAATCGTTTCTCCTGAACAGGAAAAGTCCCGAATCGCAATAATAGTAACGGTTCCATAAAGGCCAACAAATTTCACTCCAAATGCGTGTGTTTCGGCGGCCGAAAGACTCGTGAGGAACGAAAAATTTGCCTTACAATTCACCTCTTCGGCTTTTTTGAGACCCTTGTGACCAGACTTGCGATGACGGCCGCTCGCAACGTGGTTTCATGCTCAACTCTGATTGGTCCATTTAAATGTGAGCGCGCGGGGACACCGCGAACCTCCACCGGAGGGAAACGTACATTTTGTCGGGAATCCCCCACTATGGCTCCCAAGGGCTATTTTCTGACACCTGTATAGTTAGCAATAGCCAATGGTAGCTATGTTTATTTAAACCAGTTTAGACTGCAAATCTGTCTAAAAACCTGCTCAAACTAAATATGCAAGGCAGTGATCATTTCCATAAGGAAATCCAACATTTTCATGGCCTAGGTTCTCGAAAATACGCAAAACTTGGTCATTTCACGTTGTTGTTTGGCAGAGAACGACAACAAAATGGACAAAGATCAATAACGCACGTGCACGCGCACAGCTATTGTTCTGCTCATTAAACCTTTTGTTTGGCGACGTTGCCGTTGCCAAACCGTCGTGGTTTGCTTAAGTCCCTACTTTCGTTTTTACGAGGGAAGACATATTTAAACATATCCCAAGTGAACCGCAAAAATTTTAAATGTACACACAGCTGTGATTGGCTATTGCTCACTATACTTGGGAGCCCTAGTGGGGTATTTGCAACAAAATGTACGTTTTCCGCCGGTGGAAAGTCGTGGTGTCCGCGTGCGCTCAAATTCAAATGGACTAATAAGAGTTGAGCATGAAACCACGTTGGTTGCTGGTTGCAGCAATTCAAGAAGGAATTGCCATTGTCTCTCTGCATCTTTTTAGTAGGAAAGAACTTCTGTTGATGTAATCGTTTTTTCTGTTTTTCGCTTGGTGTTTTTCGTGATCACTCACGCCACCGGGATATTTGACTTTTTAATCGTACAAGTTAGGTCGCTTTATGAGTGTGTTATTATCTGTGGCCGTTATTAAGAATAAACTTAGACTTATAGAGGAAATACAGTATTTTGCTCTGATTTAGTGTAGACCATCCGTAGTAGAGCCGGACTTCCTAATTTTTCCCTGGCAGTAAAGCAGACAAAAACGTAAAACGCAACGCGCAGATCCCTATACTTAGAAAGGGCATTCACCAGGACCGGGTTGTTCGAAAGCCGGTTAACGTTAACTCAGGATTAAACGTCAACTTAGGTATTATTTTGTCTTGTTTAAAAATGTTTTTCACCTGTAACGTTTGGTGTAGTTTGAGATTACTACAGCTCAAAACTGAAGGGCAAACAATATAAACAGATTACCTAACCAAACAGTTGCAAAACTGAAATCAAAATTCTCGCTAACCCTGGGTTAGCTTAATCCGGCTTTGAACAACCCGGCCCAGAAATATAACTGGTACTGCACCAGTTGCTGTTCACAAAGCAATGCAAACTAATATAAAGAGGATCTGGAAGGCAAAAATTAAACCAAGCAATACCAAAAAAGTTACCGAAAAAGCGAAAATGAGCGATTTAAACTGACAAATTATCTTGAAATTTGAGGTTGCCGATGCTTAAACCCGCTTTAGCGCGAATATTTAAGGTTCGATTTCATTGGCGGAAACATGAACAAACTCGTTTCCGTAGCATTACTTCGTGTATCCGCAAGCGTTATCACGAAAATACGCTAGCGGAAACATGGAAAAAGTGGTCCGGTTCCGTCGTAACCGCAGCCACGGAAACATGAATAAACGACATGTATCCGCTACCAGAAACACATGTTAGCCGTTGTGTTTCTGCAACGTTGTCATGTTTTTCCGCAACATTTCAGTCTGCGGATTTTTGGCCTTTCGTCCTGTGAAAACCACGTTGCGAGCGGCCGTCAAGGCAAGTCTGGTCACAAGGGTGTCATGAAAGCCGAAGAGGTGAATTTTAAGGCAAATTTTTCGTTCTTCACGAGTCTTTCGGCCGCCGAAACCCACGCATTTGGAGTGAAATTTATTGGCCTTTATGGAAATGTTATTTTTATTGCGATTCGGGACTTTCTCTCTTGAGGAGAAAGCAATTTGTGGAGTGACGTTTGGTCAGCAATGTATGGAGTGGTCTGCCTTTCCATTCTTTTAGGAGGAGTAACGATTTCAAATAACTTCACTAAACGGCGTCAGAATGGTTCTTAAATCGGCACAAGAGACAAGTTTGCGACATATTTTAGGTAGGAAAACTTTACTTCAAATGAGATAGTTATTTACACACTTTTTTTTGACGATCGGTGATTTTCCCATACAATTCTCTATATACACAAGCTGCCGCATACGCCATGTATTTAGAGCTTGGGGAGCCTGTGGGCAGGCTGACAGCTTTTCTACTCGATATTTTAGCCACCATGTTTGATATAGATTGCTGTTGTTTTGTCGAAAGCGAAATCTGCACTAGTTTTCGATGCTCTTAAGATTGTTATGTTCGGATAGTTGTGCTATGTGGATTGTTGGAAGTCCTTGGTCACTGAGAGTTTGCAACATTGCTTTTCCTAGCACTCTTTACGGGTTTTCTTAATTTTAGATTTTCCAGTTCAGCCTTCTTAGCCGTTTCTTTCATCGGCCCGCCAAATTTGGTTACAACGATCTAGCTGCCTTTGAACCACGATTAGTTCGACGTGCTTCTCAAGCGTTCACATGGTTTACTGCCAAACAAATAGATATTACTCCCTGGAAAATGCGCGCGTAGAATTTTTATTTACAAGTTGAGCAGCATCAGAAAATGAACGAGTGCGCGTAGCGAACGAGTGAGTTTTCTCATACTCTTCAACGAGTAAATAAGATCGTACAAAGCATTTTCTATGGTGTAATTTTTTTCTTTCATACATATTGAAATTTTTGAAAAGAAAAAAGTTGCTTGTCAATTTTATCAGTTTGGGCACGCACATTTAGAAAACCCATTCAATTGCTATCATAAACTAGATACAAAGTTCACTTTGTCTTTTGAAATAAACCTTTAATGAAGATAACAAATCCAGATATGTATAGACGTAAATGACAACTTTTAGCGAAAAAAAAATGACTTAGGTTTACAATTTATAAACTTGAGTAGTAAATCAGAATGTCACTGAATGTCACTAAATAATGAAAACACGCAGGACATTGATGAGGCCTACTGGATAGGACTTTCTTTAAAGATGCCCTTTAAAACTCAGGACCATACTTCGAGGCGATGAAGGTAAGGTTCGTAATCGTTTGCCCTTTGTTGTACTCTAACAATTCTACACCATCCGCGTGTTTATTGCAAACTTAAACGTGTAATGACCAAGTTTGCTTTATTTCGAGAACCCTAGGCATGACGGCAAAGATTTGGATTTCCTTATGGAAATTATCACGCCTTGCATAATTTAGTTTGAGCAGGTTTTTTAGACAGATTTGCGGTCTAAACTGGTTTTAAATAAAGAACATAGCTGCGATTTGGCTGTTGCTACCTAATATAGGTGTTTAGAAAGTTAAAGCCCCCCCCTTGGAGCCCTAGTGGGGGATGCCGCGACAAAATGTCGTTTTCCCTCCGTGTGTATGGGTTTTCGTGGTGTCCGCGCGCGCTCAAATTCCAAATGGACCAATCAGAGTTTGAGCATGAAAACCAAGTTTGCGAGCGCCGTTATCGCAAGTCTGGTCACAAGGGTTCAGGAAAGCCGAGAGGTGAATTTTAAGGCAAATTTTTCGTCTTCACGAGTTTTTCGGTCGCCGAAACACACGCATTTGGAGTGAAATTTATTGGCTTTAAGGGAACCGTTTACTTTATTAGCGATTCGGGACTTTTCCTGTTGAGAGAAAGCGATTCGTGGAGTACGTCTGACCAGCGGTGCATGGGTGGTCCCTGCCTTATCTTCCATTCTTTTAGAAGGAAGGAATAAGGTTTCAAGTAACTTTACTAACAGCGTCCAGAATGGCTTAAATCGAGACCGAAAGATAGTTATTTACACAATTTTTTTTATGATCGGTGATTTTCCCCATACAATTATCTATATACACAAGCTTGTTGCTACACCACGTATTTAGAAGCTTGGGAGCCTGTGGGCAGGTGACGAGCTGTTTACTGGATATTTTAGGCCACCATGTTTGAATCTAGGTTGCTGTTTTGTTTTGTCGAAAGCGAAATCTTGACTAGTTTTCGATGCTCTTAAGATTCTTATGTTCGGATCTTTGTGCTATGTGGGTTGCTGGAAGTCCTTAGTCCACTGAGAGTTTGTGCAACATTGCTTTTTCCTAGCACTCTTTCCATGTTTCTTAATTTTAGATTTTGCAGTTCATGCCCTTCTTAGCCGTTCCTTTCATCGGCTCGCAATTTTGTTACAACGACCTTGACTGCATTTGAACCTACGATTAGTTCGAGCGTGCTTCTCAAGCTTCAACATGGTTTACTGCCAAGCAATAGATATTACTCCCTGGAAAATGCGCGCCTTAGATTTTTATTTACAAGTTTGGAGCATCGCCTCAGAAAATTACGACTGCCTGCTTGTTGCGAACGAGTGAGTTTTCTCATACATCCCTCACGAGCGAATAATATCGTACAAAGCATTTTCTATGTCTAATTTTTTTTTTTTCACTATACTTATTGAAATTTTTGAAAGAAAAAGTTGCTTGGTCGAATTTTATCGTTTGGGCACGCACATTTAGAAAGAAGGCCATTCAATTCTATCATAAACTAGAATACAAAGTTCACTTAATCAAGGATAACAAATCCAAAATGTAATATTACGTAATGACGACTTTTAGCGAAAAAAAAATGAACTTAATTTACAATTTTTAAACTTTGAGGTAGTAAATCAGACAATGTCACTGAATGTCACTAAATAATGAAAAACACGCAGGACATTTATGAGCCTACTGGATAGGACTTTTTTTAAAGATGCCCTTTAAAACTCAGGACCATACTTCGAGG
>JAHPZR010011376.1:20000-38886 GCA_019787425.1 Platygyra sinensis | reverse complement strand
ATACGCAATAGAGCATCGCACGACCTTAAATTAAGTTGTACACGCGCGCTATTTTTGGTTACTGGAAAGTTCTACAGTGTAGCGCAAGCGCTCACGAAAGCGCCGCGACAGCCCTCAAGTTTGAAGTGTAACTTCCTCATTGGCTGGAAAAATGATGTGATATAGAGCAAAAAATGGTGCAATTTAGGAAAAAATTGCACCAATTTGAACCAATCAGATTACAGGGACTAACAGTGATTTTAAAATGGGTTTAATAAAATTATAAAATAGTGTCTTTCTCAAGTATTAATGTTAGAGTTGCCCCAACCACCAAGGAAAGCTAACTGGACGCAAACTAGGGTGAATATAAGCAATTAAGCATTTTGTGAGTGGATGTGGCTCCTGTCTGACACTCGTCGTGCCTTCACCGTGAAAACAATTATGCCGCTAGATCAGTTTTTTTTTAAAAGTTAAAATTATCATATGTTGCTTTAAAGTAAGATCATTAACTCCCAAAGATCTAATGGAGAGAAATCTGGCAATATCAAATGTTAACATCTATATGAGCTCAATAAATAGTATTATTATGATATTGTTTTTTTCAAAAAATAATACTCTGCGGCACCGATAATCATATCTTCTCAGAAGACTCCCAGACATAGAAGATCTACTGGAACCTTTAGAATGTGCCATTGCCGATGTATTAACGCCGTTCGAAAGGGACTTCTTGGCACTACCAGTTAGACTGGGCTGGCTTTGAATTATAAATCGAAGCCAGGATGCAGATCTACAGTACCAAGCGTCAATGAAGACCGCAGCACCATTAGTCGAGAAAATTCTTTCACAAGTCCATAAAACACCAGACGTACGATGACGTTGTTAGCTCACTACAGCAGAGCGTGCGAAGAGAAAAACGAAGTGCTTCGAACAAAACTGAATGACATCAAAAACTCTCTTACACTGAAGACACAGCGCGCTGTTGAACTTGCTTCTAAAAAAGGTGCATCTAACTGTTTGACAGTCATACCAATCGACGAAATGGGCTTCACTCTGAACAAGGGCGAGTTTCGAAACGCTCTAAAGAGGGTCTAGATGGGGGGTTGCAAATGTCACTTGTCAGTTAAAAGTTTGTCTATTTGTCAGTTGTCAGTTAAATTTTGGGCTATTCGTCATTTGTCAGTTAAGTGGCTGTTAATAATTAACTAAAAACCTTAAATGGCTTAAAAATCTCCTAGTTTTCCCCATTTATAGAGCTTTAAAAAAAATATGCATATAATTAAAGGAGCACTGTCACCGGGATTTTAGCTGGTGTTGGTTCGATTCTGCCAAAATTACTACCTTTTACCTGTTATCGTTCAAAAAATGCTCCTACAGAATCGGCAAGATGAATTGCAATGATATTTTAGCAGGAAGAGCTAACCATAATACTTTTTTGGTGATTTTTCAATGTATAGCTTTGAAGTTTTTTGCAAACTTCAATCCATTTTTATGGTGTTAATGTAGTTCTACAGTCTTTGGCAACAAAACTAAACCATTATTTTGAGGTTTCTATCGATGCATTGGCAGTTTTAAGCTTTTTAAAGTGATGGTACAATACCGTGACACTGCCCCTTACCCTTATTGTTAACGATAAAAAATTGCGATAAAACATTTTGTTAAAGTATATTAAACGTTTGCTGACGACGTTTCGACGTTTAGCTAACGTCATTATCAAGTCAACGAGTGAACGATAAAAAAAAAGTGTTTAAATACTAAAAAGGCAATAGGTAATGGAATGTTCTTTTAAACAAAGAGTTTTGCGCGAATGGAATCAGTGTGCGTGTTGAGACTGGGATTGTGCTCTTTGATGAAAAGCATCTCGTAGACAAGGCAATCAAATTTTCCTTGGCAATTTTACAATATAATGCGGAATTGACTTTCTTTGAGGAGGCCTGTATCCCCATGGGCCGTCGAAAAGTGTTTACCTATCAAAGAGTTTTTATGTTGAGCAATTCGTTGGTGGAGGTGTCGAGCTGTAAAGCCGACATATTTTGAATCACACAGATCACGTGTAAAAGAGTAACCAAAACATTGTTGATCTACGATTGGAGGCTTGATTTCTCTGGGCTTGAGGTCTTGTTCCAATCTTCTGCTGATACTGAAATACGGGTTGCAGTGTAGAACCAATCTTGTGACTGAGATCACGCATTTGCCTTTTAACTGCGTTGGCTGATGGGTGATCTTTGAAGGGCAAACTCACTCACACAACGCTGCTGTCTTCCTTCTTTTCCTCTCTCGTGCCAAATGAAAAGCTCTGAATGGTTTTGGTAATGGTATAATTAATCATTGCCAAGGGATAATCAAGTCGAGTAAAGATGGAATGCAGTCTAGTGCATTCTTGATTGACTTGATTGAAGGCTTCAATCGTTGAGGGTATGAACCCTTATTTTGTAGAAACAAATTCTTTGTTTTCTACTTTTCATCATCACACAAATCAAGTCAAGGAAGCATTCAAGGTTATTCATAATTTTTTACCCTTAAATAAGGTGTAATTTTCCCGGTGTAGCCACGAGAGTTAATTTTTTTCGTTTTTTGATCACCTTTTTCTGTTTGTTTGGTTTTTATTGTTATAGGTTAATTTTTGCCTACATTTTTTGTGCAGTTTTTATATGTAGATTAGTTTTTTCTCATCGTGTTACGTAATAGTCTACTGTTTATTACGTAACTTCGTTAAGTCTATTCTTTTCGTTCAAAATTCCGTTTTTATAGCCTTGTAGTTTTTTCGTTGTATTCAGTCGTTGTCAGTTCCGGAGTGCCGTACAGATCTTGTAAGTAATCTCGATTTTTTTCCTTTATTTTGCTGTTTTCCGTATTGTTGTATTTCAGTTTTTTCTTTAAGTCAGTTTTAAGTTCGTATTATTAATTTCCTGTATTTGTTATTTGCTTTAAGTGAATCGTTAGATTAAAGACGAGTTTCCATAGTACTGGAGTGTTTATTACATGCATTCAAAGATCTGAATGTGATGTTGTCTGGAACCGAAAGCCTAAGAAGACGCCGAGTTCATTCAGAAGATGCCCTCGATAGCGTGCGCTTGAAGAATTCGAGTTCAGGGTATTTGTCTAGAGTTACGACGTTGTGCGGTACCGCCGAAGTTTTACTCAATGACTCTAGGAATGTTAATGAAGTCTCTAAGAAGTTACTGGAAATCGAGGAAGCTTTCTCTCGCTTTGAAAAGGCCCACTATGACTACGTCGCGACTTTGTCTGGAGACCTGGAGGAGTGGGAATGTGAAGCTCGTTACTTTAAGGAACATTTTCATCGGAAAATGGAGACTGCTGCTAGAATCCAACAATGGACTGAAAACGCCAGAGAAATCACCGCACCTCACACCGCCGAAGCACCCCAAGAAAATAAAGATTCTGTAAGTACCGCAAGTTCTCTGCTATCTTCACATTTATCTGTCAGACAGCTTAAGGCCAAGCAGGCGTTAGCGGAGTTAAAATTGTGCCAGTTGAAGAAAAAGCAAGCATTGTTACGACAGGAGGAAGAAACGAAATTAGAGTTAGAGATTGTGGACGCGCAGTATGAAATTCATAGGACTGATCTTCAATTAAAGTTGCTTCAGGATGAGGAGCCTGTCACTTTAACTAATTTACGGGACGTTTTTCAAGATCTAAGTCCATTTACAGAACGAGGTTATGCTGGGGCAGCAAATGTGCCTAAGCTGGAACATTCTGATCCCCGAGTCGAACGGAAAATTTGTTCTCAAAACGTTCAGTTGCCGCTGAATCCTAATGCACAAGAGTTTAAGAATTGGCCAGCAGGTCCCACTGTACCCCTTGCACAACCAGAATCAACTGATCCTACCTTGTCAGGAGGAATTATGGATAAGATTGCATTAGCCATAAAGCAGGGATTTGCGTTGCCGAAAAAAGAATTGCCTGTGTTCGATGGCGATCCTCTCGACTATTGGAACTTTATCAAATCGTTTGAAAACAGCATAGTGAACAATGCAGCCAGCGAAAGTGAGAAACTCATGTATCTCCTTCAGTATACATCTGGAGTGGCAAAGGAAACCATTAAGTGTTGTTTAGTCATGGATTCGTCTCTGGGATACCGAAAGGCGAGAGAGCTGCTGGAGGAACGGTTTGGACACCCCTTTACAATTGCCTCGAAATACGTAAGCAATTTAACACAGGGACCCCGCTTAAACCATATGATCGCACGGGATTGCTTGCCTTTGCTGACAGATTGAAAGACTGTGAACACACTTTGCAATCGATTGGGTATCTGGAGGAAATAAACAGCGCAGACAATTTGAGACGAATTGTCCAGAGATTGCCGTTCCATCTCCGTACTAAGTTTGTGGAACTCGCGGATCAAATTCAGCAAGCTGGTCAAAGAACGAATATGAGCCACATCGCCGAGTTTGTCAAAGTTAAGGCGAGAGCTGCAAACAACCCAGTGTTTGGTTGCGTGGTAGACGTAGGGCGTGACAGATCAGAGAATCCGTCGAGAAACCCAAAGAGAAGTGCATCATCTCCAGAACGTTTAAGCACATTCAATACACGAGAGACTAAGTCTGGAGTCGAATCTTCTTTGCCTTCTAATAAGTTTGCTCCAACTGTGAAGTGCCCATCGTGCAACGGAAATCATTCCTTGGCGAAATACAATAGTTTCAAAGACAAGAACTTTGACGAACGTCTCCAAGTAATGAGAAAGGTTCAGCTATGTTTTAATTGCTTCAAGTATGGCCACATCAGTGTAGGATGCCTAGCGAGAAGTGCATGTGAAATCCAAGGATGCAGGAGAAAACATCATACTTTGCTTCACCCACCGTCTTCACAGCAAACGGTCGAAGGTCGGGACAGAGTGGCTCATCAAGAAGTTCATGTTGAAAGCAATACTCCGTTACAAAGTGGACAGGCTAACAGTACTTCAAATGGAGGAGGAAAGATGTGCCTGAGAATAGTTCCTGTAAAGGTGCGAAGTCATAATGACGCAAGCAAGTTCCTGGAGACCTACGCTCTTCTAGACAGTGGCTCAGACATTTCTTTGTGTGACGAGAGCTTGGCCATGGAGCTCGGTGTGCAGGGAAGCCAGAAAACATTTTACTTGACCACCCAAGAGAAACAAGACAGCCCAAGAGTTGGTTATGATTTAAGCCTAACTGTAGAACCACTGGATGGAACGGATCAAGTATACGTTACAAGACTGTGGACAGTTGATAAATTGAATGCTTCGAGCCGCAGTATCCCATCAGAGCAAGATGCAAGACAGTGGCCTCACCTGCGGGATATCAAGCTACCAAGCATTAGTGAGAAAGAAGTCCGATTGATCATAGGCACCAACGTTCCTGATGCATTCTGGGTGTTAGAAGAAAGACGCGGTAACAGAGGAGAACCATACGCCATACGTACACCTCTTGGCTGGACACTCACGGGCCCAATGGAAACGAACGATAGCGAAGATTGTCATCTGAACGTTAACTTTGTTCGTTCATCAGAGACCTTAAGAGAAGATAATGATTGTCTCGTGCGCCAGCTTGAAAGGTTCTGAGACGTAGAGAATGCTGGAGTTATTCCTGAATCCAAGCTTAGCATGTCAGTGGAGGACAAAAGGGCCCTTGCTATCATGGAACAATCTGTGAAACTTGAAGATGGCCATTACCAAATTGCGCTCCCATGGAGACAGTACCCGCCATTCCTGCCTTACAACCGTTTCATGGCTGAACGCAGACTGCAAGCACTCAAGAACAGGCTCCTGCAAGATTGCGAGCTCCTTGAGAATTATAAGGCCACTATGGAACAATATCTTTCCATGGGTCATGCAAGAAAGGTGCCACTTAACGAAATCAGCATACAAGATAAGCCGCTTTGGTACCTTCCCCATCACCCGGTGCTGAACAAACCTGGAAAGACACGAGTAGTGTTTGATTGTGCCGCAAAATATAAGGGAACGTCTCTGAATGATCAGCTCCTTACTGGACCAGATTTGACAAATTCTATCGTTGGTGTGCTAATGAGATTTCGTGAAGAGCAAGTTGCATTGTCTGCTGATATCGAGTGTATGTTCCACCAGATCCGTGTAGCGCCAGAAGACCGTGATGCATTCAGATTCCTGTGGTGGCCGAACGGAGACTTGGCCCAACAACCAATTGACCATCGAATGGAGGTCCACTTGTTTGGCGCGACATCGTCTCCAAGTTGTTCCAGCCTTGCGCTAAGAAGGACAGCAGAAGACAACATAAATGAATTCCCGGAGGATGTAGTCAACACTGTCAAAAGGAACTTTATGTTGATGACTGTCTGAAATCTGTTAGATCAGTTGAAAATGCTGTCGAAGTTGTTAACCAGCTCCGAGAAATCCTCTCCAGAGGCGGTTTTCGACTCATCAAGTGGTCATGCAATAGATCCGAAGTTCTGGATACAATTCCCCAAGACGAGAAAGCTCCATCAGTGCTAGATCTTGACCTGGACAAGGATAAGCTGCCAGTGCAACGTACGTTGGGGCTCCATTGGGACATGGAGAGGGACAAGTTCATATTCAAGGTTGCTCTTAAAGACAGACCAAGTACCCGCCGCGGTATATTATCCTTGACCAGTTCTGTTTATGATCCACTTGGATTCGTTGCACCAGTAGTCCTCCCAGCCAAGAAATTGCTGCAAGATCTCTGCAGAGAGAAACGTGGATGGGACGATTCGATCAGCGATTGTGATGGTGAAAGGTGGGAAAAGTAGAAGGGTCAGTTGGCCAATCTCCCCCTGATATCAGTAGACAGATGCGTTAGACCAGCCTTTTGGGGGGACTTGAGAATTGCAGAGTTGCACAATTTTGCAGATGCGTCACAAATTGCATATGGAGCAGTCACGTATCTCAGATTGGTGGATGTTGAAGAAACAATCCATTGCGCGTTTCTAATCGGGAAGTCTCGCCTTGCTCCTCTGAGACTAATGACTGTGCCAAGATTGGAACTATCAGCTGCCGTCTTGGCCGTTCAGTTAGATCGGACCGTAAGAGAAGAGCTCGACATTCCGATCAACCAATCGACATTTTGGTCAGACTCCACCTGTGTGTTGCAGTACATCAGAAATCAATCCAAGCGTTTCCATACATTTGTTGCAAACCGGTTGTCGATTATACATGAGAATTCAGCACCCCATCAGTGGAGACTTGTCAGTTCCGAACTCAACCCAGCAGATGAAGTTACCAGAGGGCTTACGGTGGATGAAATGAGTGCAAGCAGCAAGTGGTTAAGCGGTCCCGAGTTTTTGAAGAAGGAAGAGTTCTGGCCTTGTGATCCTACAATTCGCCAACCAGAACTATCAGATGACGATCTTGAGATCAAACGCGAAGTTCAGCTTTACAACCAGTCGTCGACTAGTCATGCGAGCAAAGATGTTCTCTCCAGTTTGATAGAGCGCTACTCATCTTGGAACAGATTACGAAGAGCTGTTGCTTGGCTACTGAGATTCAAAACGTGGTTCATTGGAAAATACCGTGGTGGTTCCGTTAACTTGAGACCTCGGTGCTGTTTACAAAGGGGACCTCTCCTGTCCGTGGAAGAAGTTAAATACGCAGAAAGGGAAGTTATCAAGCACGTACAAAGGCTGTTCTTTCCAGACGTCATTAAAGCCATGCAAAGAATAAGTTCATCCAAGCCTCCACGCCAAGTAGCTTCCGAGTTGAAGAGCTTCAAGATACCAGCTTACATACGCAAACTTCATCCCTTTTTGGATGACGTCGGAATCCTGAGAGTTGGAGGGCGACTGGAAAATGCCTTGATCAAGTATAAAGCTAAACACCCCATTATTCTTCCGTATCGTCACCAGGCTACCGATTTGATCATTTCCCAGCATCATCAGGAAACTGGCCACCTTGGGCAGGAGTACGTACTGTCAAGTTTACATCAATTCTATTGGATAATCAAGGGACGTTCAGCTGTGCGAAGAGTGATTAGTAGCTGTTTTCACTGTAAGAAACTGGGTGCAGTACGTGGAGAGCAGTTGATGGCCGACCTTCCAAAGGAAAGATTGATGTCAGGAGATCCGCCATTCACAAACGTAGGCGTGGACTATTTTGGACCATTTTATCTACGTCAAGGTCGTTCGAACGTGAAGCGCTATGGTTGCCTGTTTACCTGCCTGGTTGTCAGGGCAGTTCATATAGAAGTCGTCAACTCGCTTGATACTGATTCCTTCATAAATGCGTTGCGAAGATTCATCAATTTACGAGGATGTCCAACTACTGTTTACAGCGACAACGGGACAAACTTCCAAGCTGGAGAAAGAGAGCTACGCGAGTTGTTGAGTGAGTGGAATCAAGAATCAATTCATAAGTTTCTTCATCAGAAGAATATCACATGGAAGTTCAATCCACCTGCAGCCTCGCACATGGGAGGTGCCTGGGAGCGTACGATCAGATCTATTCGCAAGATCCTGAGAGCTTTACTAGGACAACAACTTGTCTCTGACGAAATGCTCCGAACATTGATGAGTGAAGTTGAAGGGATCCTAAATGGCAGACCGTTGACTCCGGTCAGTAGCGACCCAAAAGACCTGGACCCCCTGACACCAAACCACCTGTTGTTGTTAAGAGCCAACCCAAATTTGCCACCTGGAGTCTTCAACAAAGAAGAAATGTACGGCAAACGACGTTGGCGTCAGGTTCAGTACATGGCCAATATATTCTGGAAGCGCTGGCTAAAGGAGTACTTGCCAACCCTTCAAGAGAGAACGAAGTGGACCAAACCTCGCCGTTGCCTAGCGACCGGAGATCTAGTTCTCATTGCAGACGACACCATCCATCGAGGAAAATGGCCCTTAGCCAGAGTTACTGAAGTTTTCGTTGGAAAGGATGAAAATGTCAGAGCAGCCAAGGTGAAAACAGCCACCACAATTCTGACAAGACCAATCACCAAACTGTGCTTGTTAGAAGGAGAGATGAAAGCCTAAATGAAGAGACTGAACGCATAAGAAGATCAACAGTATAAAGAATAGTTAAGAGAACTTACTCTGGTGTCTAAGTATAGTCACGTTATAGTATTGAACTGTAGTCCACAGTAGTTCATTAGGGGGGCTATGTAGCCACGAGAGTTAAATTTTTTCGTTTTTTGATCACCTTTTTCTGTTTGTTTGGTTTTTATTGTTATAGGTTAATTTTTGCCTACATTTTTTGTGCAGTTTTTATATGTAGATTAGTTTTTTCTCATCGTGTTACGTAATCGTCTACTGTTTATTACGTAACTTCGTTAAGTCTATTCTTTTCGTTCAAAATTCCGTTTTTATAGCCTTGTAGTTTTTTCGTTGTATTCAATCGTTGTCAGTTCCGGAGTGCCGTACAGATCTTGTAAGTAATCTCGATTTTTTTCCTTTATTTTGCTGTTTTCCGTATTGTTGTATTTCAGTTTTTTCTTTAAGTCAGTTTTAAGTTCGTATTATTAATTTCCTGTATTTGTTATTTGCTTTAAGTGAATCGTTAGATTAAAGACGAATTTCAATAGTACTGGAGTGTGAGCCTTAAATCGGGCACCGATTCTCACTTGCTTCAACCTTAAATAGGTTCAGGTTTTAAGACCCTTCGAGGCACACACCTATCCGGAATTTATGAAAGTACCCCCTCCCCTAGGTCGCGGGATAAGTTAACATATCTCTTCTGGCACTTAAAATTTAGTTGCATTCAGTTAAGACTAGCAAACATTGCAAATACATTATTTCGAGAGAGAGTAAAACATTCTGCCATGCTTAATTACAATTACAGGATACCAAGGAGAATGTTAAAAACCGTTTTGCTCTCTGCCTACTTTCCCTACGAGCATGTTTCGTAGCTCTAGTTACCACTGTCCATCTGTAGTTATGGCAGTTTTTAGGCTACGTAACCCAGGTTCAGTACATGAGAGTCATTATCACTTCAAGGATCCGCCGATTGTTTTCCTACAAAGACGTTTTGCTCTAAGTCGTTTTGTTACAACTGGAAATCGATTCGATACACATCGATCGCTGCCTTAATGGCAGCAGACATTTCCAGGGGATTTGAAGGGCGTGGTCCTTAATTGAGAATCAAGTATAGTATGAGTGTTAAATTACAAATAATTGAAATTTAAAGTCTTAATATAAGACTCAGTGTGATGGTTATGGTTCAAACACAATTTAAACGGCATATTACACTAAAAAGGTTAAAGTAGTAATATTTCAACCGCAAAATGTTATTTTCGGTGAATTTCAAACGAATAACAGTGGCTGAAGCCTTTTGTCAGTTGTCAGTAAATATGACTACAAATGTCAGCTGTCAGTTAATTTTTTGGGTATATGTCAGTTGTCAGTTTTTTTTTTTTTTTTGGCCATTTGTCAGTTGTCAGTTAACCCCATCCAGACCCTCTCTAAAGCTCAGATATGACTGGGAAATCGCCGCAAGCCATCTATTTACGTGTCTGGCGATGTCTTTAAGGTTGATGATGCCATGGTCTGCAGGCTATAATGAGCTAAGAGATCTTGAGGCAGAAATGCTTAGCATGGTCTACAATTATGTCGAGATTGAGCCCGTCCTCCAGGAGAGTCGCTGCCTAGCGGAGCTAATAGAGCTCCGGACGTTTGCCTAAACATCCATGCCAGAGGTTTTTGGGAAAGGCAAAGGTCAGTGTTCTTCAATGTACGGGTATGTCACCCCAACACTGATTCTTAGAGATACCTGGACCTCAAGCAGATATGCAGGCAGCACGAGAACAACAAAAAGAGATTGTATACGCAAAGAGTTATGGACGTGGAACAGGGAACATTTACACCATAGTCTTCACAACAGCGGGCGGCATGGGAGAAGAGTGCAAGAGATACCATAACAGGCTGACAGAGCTAGTCGCAGCGAAAAAAACCAGAGGATTATGCCATCACCATCTCTTGGATACGTTCTGAAGTCTCCTCTGCCATCCTTAGGTCGGCTCTACTCTGTCTTAGAGGGTCAAGAACAGCTAAAAGAACAACTGGAAGTAATGTTTAAGAAGCGGACTTTGAATTAGATAGGTGCCTTGCCAAAATCCAGGTGCTATAAATTTTATACATACATTTTTGTATAATGTAGTTTCATGGTTTATCGAATCGTTTTTTTCTTTCCTCTTTTCTATCAGGATACCATTTATTGCAAAATTTTAATAATTGGATGTAATTACTCAAATGTAAATACTCAAACGTTTTTTTAGCCTTCTTAATCGCGTAAGTAATTATTGTAAAGTTCAAGAGACCCGCATGATCTGAGAGAACATATCCCCCATACATGGGCCTCTTTCAAAGATAATCTTTTCCAATCTAATTTTAGTGCGTGGTCAAACTGCGAGGCTATTTTAGGAAAGACACCTGATTGGCCTATTTAAATAATGTCATAACATCGAGGTTTAAATTTAAGAGTTAATCAAATATGCAAAAACCTTGTGTCACGATTATCGAAGCGCATTTCGTAAGGTCAGCGGAAGAATAATTCTAACTGTCTGGCGCTTTGAAAGAGCTTACCAAAGAGATCTTTTAGTTTTAGGCTGTTCAGAACTTTTGGAGAAACGACTTTAGAGCGAGTTAAGAATGCAATTCTTGTTAGCAGCTGTGACCCTAACGTGAACCAATCATGCAGCGAAATGACAAGACTAATTTCCGAAGTAAACTCAGGGTAAACACATAGAAGATAATTTTCCTGCCCAGCACTTTCAAAAGGCTTTCTCAAGAGGTCTCTCTCGATCCAAAGTCTTTCAAAATGTCAGAATGTTAGGAGTTTTGGTGTTTTACCGGGTAGCGAATTTGCCGATTGAAAAAGCGGGCATAATTAAGAATTTTTAGGAAGCGAATTTTAGTGATTTTAAGCAGCTCTTAGTGACCTTCAAAATTAACCCACAGACGTATTATAGGCCTGAAAAGACTTGTAAACTCCTCAAAAATAATCTTTAGCCTCAAACTGGAGTGCTATTTTGAAGCGGATTAAACAAAGCGAAGTTTATGTTAAGGTATTACTCACTAAATTTTTCGTGTTTTTGCCCAAACGTTGGACCATCAGAACGGATTTATGATTTTTTGGCGGGTTTAGAAAAATATTTCAAGAAAAAAAATCACACCACGTTTCTAGGCTTATCATAGGCTATCTCTGTTAAGAATACCAAAAGTTTTCATTTTTCATCTTGTGCCACATATTTGCGGTATGGCTCGGCCCTAGTAGACATTCCAGGTGAGCCACCGGCGCTATTTATGTACATGTCTCAAATCATGATTTCATTAATAGGTTCAGAGAAATAATCGTATTTTGCAGTCTAGTTTCCACATATAAGGACAGTTTTGTTGTTAAATCATGGTTGGGTTAGGATATGCGATATTTAATTTCAGTTTTATGACCAGTCAATCACTTGGATGGTAATATGACTCGTCATGTAAGTCCCAACTGTTAATGAATGAAATAAAAAGAAAACCCTGTTGCCCAAAGTTTTTTAGATTAAAAAAAACTTATTAAATATTCATAACTGCGCTAAAAGTACGTAAACTTTCATACGTCTCGAGACTGCTGCCAATTTATCAGTGGATAAAAAGCAACTTTAAACAGTGCGCGTAACATAATGTTCAAAACAAAGCTAAAAAAATAAATCTGAAGTTACTTGCGCGTGCTGACTGCAAAAAGAGTTTCCGATCTTCCAGTTTGTCGACATTTTGCATCACCAGGCCACTCCACTACGTACTTATATGCTAGTGTCCGTAATGCCCTCTGCCTTCCGAGATACCCAAGATAGGCGCCGCTTTGAAGTCAGGGTGATATTTTTAAACACAAAAGGTTGCATCCAGGAGGACTTAATACCGACTTTACTTTCCTATAAACTTCTAAAATCTACCTGCGCTAGAAACATTGAAGTTATGTTTGATTTGAATCTTAACACACGAACTCTTTACGCAGTTCAGTTCACGCAAGTAACGTCAAATTTAAAATTTTTAGTTTTGATTGAACGTCATGTCAAGCGCACAGGTTACGGTTGCTTTTTGGATCGCGGGCTCATGTCAGGTTAACTTGTTGAAAACAGAGCCAGGTTGCTCGGAAGCCTGTTAACTCTAATCCAGGATTAAAGTAAACCAAATTATAACTGTTTCTTCTCTGCAAATGCTTTTTGTTTACAGTTTCTTTGTGTATCGGGTTTTGTGATTATTAAACTCAAAATAGAAGGCCAAACAATATGCAGAAGACCTCACCGCAAAGTAACAAAACTCAAATCAAAATTAAACCTTATCCTGGGTAAGCATAATCGGGCTACAGGAGCTCTGCTTTTAGGTTGACCTAAATCTATATATTAGGTACTGCTATACAAGACGCAGAGTCTTTTCCACAGTCGGTTTTCTTTCGGTGTTATTTACGGTTTTAATTGTAACTGAGAACTGTCCACCCTGGATAACAGTTCCACTAAACAACGCCATTACAGACTGCTGGTCTGTGATCCTGCTGCTTTTTTGTGTTCCGAGTGAGACCCTCTGTCCCCCTCAAGGGCTGCAAACCGGAATACTTGGTTTTTCTCAGCAAGGTACTGGCGCCAAGAGTGTAGACATGACAACAACACAGAAGCTGTCAATCTGTTTGTCTTGAGTTGTGATATACAATTAAGTGTGGATATTAAACAGAGTACCAGTGTAAAATGTTTTAAGCGTTCCCTTTTTAAAATAATTTTAGATAATCAAATTCTTAGCAAATTGTTCCTGTAAATTGTTAATTTTAACAATATTTTATGATGTATATAGGTTCGTGTTTTCTTTTTCAAATTTTAATTTTTGAGGGCCATTAGTTTATCAGTTTTATTACTGTTATATGTTACTTTCGTTAAATAAAGTCTTACTTACTTACTTACTTACTTACTTACTTACTTACTTACTTACTTACTTACTTACTTACTTACTTCTGTTGCTAAGTTAGGAAAACACTCCTGCAATATTCTGGAGATGTGCTCGATACAGTGTTTTACTTTCCTTATTTGTATACTAGCTACGAAAACGTAAATATCGCTAAAGTATATTTCAAAATAAAAAAAAAACACCATTCTTCTGTACTTAAAACGCGCTCTCAAGCAAGCAGGAATAATCTTTTTACTCCGTAGTTGGATATAATTAAGGGACCAGTCGTTATTTATCGCCTAAGGCTGGGTTATTTTAGGATGGAATCATTGGATTCTTATGATGATAGAATGGGAGAATCAGCAATAACTGAGAGCCCAAAAGTAGGGATGACAAAATGTCACGTGCCCTTAAAGACTTGGTGGAAGGCTATTTGGCACTCAAGCTAAAAGTTAACTTTGCAGTTAAGGATGGTTGGCTGTTCAAATGTCAACAGACATTAGTCACAGGGTTCTCAGTAGAACGGCGGAATTCTACCCGCTTTAAAATAAAATGTAGTCACCTGTTTCGATTTTTAAAATTCGTACACATATAGCAATACATTAAGACTTGAAGACTGACACGCTTCAAGAAAAAAGTAGTATTAAAAAAGGAGAAAGAGCAACAATTGCTGCATCTAATTTTATAGTCATAAACAATTACTTTACCGTAACGCTGCTCGCCAAAAAGCATGAAATCGCATGTTTGGCAAGAGGACAATTTTAAACTTTCCCGGGGGAGCATACACCCAGGTCCCCTTAGGTTAGCTTGCCCCTTTTGGGCGAATCGTGTCTCCCTTTAATTTATGCTGTCTGTTATGCTTTAATTGACGCATATGAAAACTTCTGCTAAGAACCTTGATCAGCTATCGGGAACACGCCGATCAAGAAACTGCACCACGGTAGCTTTATTAATCTGTAACTAAGCATCATATTTAATAATATTCAATTTTTGAGATGACCGGTACCAGCACTAAATATCAACGTCAAAATATAAATGTGTCCGAAGACATTGAGGGAGAATCACGAAATTTATTAATAGTTATGAAAGGGATTCTCCCATAAAATGAAGCTTAAATGGGGTTTTCAGCTAAATTTTACTGTTTTTAGCCGAATATCCTCCTCCACCACTCCTTCCCCTCCTTAAGCGATATACAATCACCCGTCCCTAAAAATCACAGTTTTAGCAGCCAAAATTGAATTTTTGGAACAAAACCGCTTGAGCGACCCTAAACTGCAGTACGTTTCCGGAACTTGTAGTGTCACTGGTTGTATACACGCAGAAGGCATTTTGGATTCTATTTTATTTCTACTTGATATATTCACGTTTTTCTCTTCATATTAAAAATATTATAGAATTGGGGGAAACCAAGGCGTTTAGATTCATCAGGCTAATCACGAAAAGTGTAAAAAAAACAAAAAAAAAAAAAACATATAGTACACCTTGGGAACGCGATGGGAGACTGCTTCGAAGACGAGGGTAGTATTTCTATTATCAAGACCACAGGTAGCCAAAGCTCTCTGGTTACCGTCAACATGACATTGCGTAATGGCGTTGTTATAAGAGTTTGTATGGGAAATACATCGATCCTACGGAATAGTTCAAAGTAAGGGGAAAAATAATAAAATCGACTTACCTTTTCTTGTTGTGTGTATAACTTCTGTTTCCATGGCGTTTGGAGGCGTTTTAGAGCGATTCTAGCGAGATTTAGCTTCTCTGTATTCCTCTCTCTATATATAATATAGAGAGGAATACAGAGAAGCTAAATCTCTCTAGAATCATCTAAAACGCCTCCAAACGCCATGGAAACAGAAGTTATACACACTACAAGAAAAAGTAAGTCGATTTTATTATTTTTTCCCCTTATTTTGAACTATTCCGTAGGATCGATGTATTTCCCATACAAACTCTTATAACAACGCCATTACGCAATTTCATGTTGACGGTAACCAGAGAGCTTGGGCTACCTGTGTCAAGACGAGTAACTTGAACGGAAGAAAACGCGCTGACATTCAGCTTGGGAATAAAGTTTCCATTGTCGCGTCTATCTAGTGGTCTGTATAAACGAAAATGAATTTATCCTCAAATGCAGTTAGTAAAGAACTCTACGCTCTTGCTTGTTCTGTGGTCATCCAATAATTCAGCTATTTATCTATACACAGGTAGGTGGACAGGTTCCAATGCTAAATTTTTGTTCCACTTTCGTTCTTACACTATGCGCAGCGGCATAAAAGTTGACTTGGTCGAGCCATGGCTCGAGATGAAACGAAACTTACCAAAAAGCTGTCATTAGGTCTATACGATACCCAACTTCGGCCAGATAAGCATGATATCGAAGCCATGTCAGGTAAGTGACTTGATATCTCTGAATATCGGGAAGTTAGACACGGCTTCTGATTGGCTAATTGGAAATTTGGATAAACTAATAAAGAGTGAGATGATGAGTTTTACTTACAGCAGCCAAAGCTTGGTATTGTTGTGAAATATACCCTCAGGCAAGTCTTTCAACTGGTTGTTTTGCAAGTACCTACCAACCAATAATCAAAATCATTGTCAATTGCATAAGAAAAAGAAAATTAAAGAGTGTGTGCTTAAAGATCACATTCCCGATATAGAATACCGCGGTACAGAAAACAAGAACAAGAAACAATAAAAGTGGGAAAATAAAACTATCTTTCCATGTTGTTTCTCAGTCTAGAAAAATATGACATCCCGGAATTGTCATCCTTGTCCAGTACTTAAATTTATCAGCAAGCGTTTTGAAAGGTAACAATGCCGAAATTAATGATCTTACTGAGAAACTTTTGAGGAACAGTTCGTTGCTCCAATTATATGGATATATTACTTGTCCACGTAAAGCATGTCTTGTCCGTCTCCATCAGAAATGCCCACAGATGGCATTTATGCCCCTGCTCTGTTTTCAAGTATTGAATTTAACAATGTGCATTATTGCCAAGGCTAAGCTCGGTTTGCTGAGAAGAGAACTAAACTGACAAATATATTTGCATAATTTACCCACTCAGTTAGTTAACGGTTTATATTAAATTAGATTCAAAGGTAAGGGAAAAACCCCTTACCTGAAACTAGGCATGATATAATGTACCACCGATAGCGCTCCAAAAATAGGAGGGGTAAAGTGGGTGAGGAATGAAAAACTTGCCCTTCACCGAAGCTTCCAAAAAGAGGCCTCCAACCTGATGGCCAAAAACTTAAAGGATGGTTAATAGAGGGAATTGGTTATGAAACTCGTCAAAGTTCTTTGTTGTATATGTTATTGTTCTGTTTTTTGTTTTGTTTTTTCGCCTTGACCATGCACAAAACACAGTAGTTGTTTACTCTTTACTGAGGAGCTAACCAATAGAAACGTTTGGTTACATAATTCAGTCATAGTGTATGGGCGAACCAAATGAATTTGCGGGGTTGTGGACCTTCCAACATAAATCAAGGCATCTCATCCTCGTCCCCAGAGCCCACCATCCTTCTGGCCTGTGGTTGAGATCGAAACCACAGGCCAGAAGGATCGTGGGCTCTGGGGACGAGAATGAAGGCATCTTTGTTTGCTATTTTGAAGTTTGCCAGGCTTTATAACCAGTTCTCTCTACATACTATGCTTTAAGGCTACACCTATTCAAGTCGCGGATGTGATTCCATCTGGGTAAGTAATCACGAAGTAGGTTGCATTAAATTAGATATCCCCTTTGGTAATAAATCCCATTTTAAGTTTTAAGTTTATGTCATCTTAATTTCATGTCAATACTGCACTTACAATAACTTGGCACTGAGTGAATTTTTGTGACGAATATGTTACAAGTTCTCTGCGTTTTTTCTCTTTGATGTTCAAATCAATTATCTGTTTGTCTGCCTACTTCGTTATAAATTTAGAAGGTTATTGTTACTTCTCTGATCGTTTACCATTAAGATTTTTGGATTCGTTACACCAGACGACGACCGCGCAGAGAGAGCGGCTATGTAGCCCCTCCCCCACCTACTTTTTTATGAAAAAAAAAGTAATTAAACAAACGAAAAAAAATTATAAAAACTAATGGAGCCAAAATTAGCAAAAAAATCGTTCAATCGAAAGTGACCAGAGTTACCAGCAAAGAGAAACAGGGAAATAAATAGAGAGAATTAAATAAAAGCTTCCCAACCCAGAACGGGAAATGACAAGTGATGGTAATAGGACCGAGTGGAGTTAAATTCGGTCTGTAATAATAACTTATGAGTGATAACATCCCTATTGATAACAATCCCGATTGCACCACTACACTACCAGGTTAATCCACCAAAAATCCGCAAAAAGAGAGACTATTCCATGGAAAGTGCACACGAAGGTTTTGATAAGTTACCAGTTGCAATTCATCAAGTGAGCGCAGTGAAACGAGTAAGTCTTTAATGCATCGCAACGAGGAAATAATAATCATTCAGAAATCCATAACAATTCAGAAGCCCATTGACCTATCAAATACTCAATAATAAATCACGTGCAGGGACTCGACGAACGACTCGATGTATCAATGAACCTTTCCTTATTAGTATGGGCTATTTTGTCAGATATAAAGACATCGCATGTGACTTATGAATACAAATTAATTAATAACACAGTAACTGAGTTAATAAATGGTGGTTACAGATTTAATTTTTTTTTTTTTTAACTTATCGTACAAACAATGCTGTACAACTATCAGATGCCTTTCACCGTTCTCTTTGCACAGTTCTCTGGCAAATTTAACAAGCCAAAAGTTCAATGACTCAGCCGTCGTATTGGCGGTATCAGTGTCCAAGCGTTGAGCATAAGATTTGTCAATCGCGAAGGCGCAATTCTCGATTCCCAGACAAAGGGTAGCATTCTGGTTCAGGTTTCTCTCTCCCTCGGCATTTTAAGATCTGGAACAGGACCCCATGTCTTCTTCGGTTAGAAGCAGAAGGGTTTAAAACACGTGTGAGATTTTATTTTATCGCATACCAATTTAGTTCCTAGTGTTTTTCTGGTATGCTAATTTCCAACATTCACAAAAGCATAATTGTCTATTGACCGACGCTTTTCCAAGGATGTCTT
>JAHPZR010011376.1:0-12500 GCA_019787425.1 Platygyra sinensis | reverse complement strand
GAACTTTTGGCTTGTTAAATTTGCCAGAGAACTGTGCAAAGAGAACGGTGAAAGGCATCTGATAGTTGTACAGCATTGTTTGTACGATAAGTTAAAAAAAAAAAAAATTAAATCTGTAACCACCATTTATTAACTCAGTTACTGTGTTATTAATTAATTTGTATTCATAAGTCACATGCGATGTCTTTATATCTGACAAAATAGCCCATACTAATAAGGAAAGGTTCATTGATACATCGAGTCGTTCGTCGAGTCCCTGCACGTGATTTATTATTGAGTATTTGATAGGTCAATGGGCTTCTGAATTGTTATGGATTTCTGAATGATTATTATTTCCTCGTTGCGATGCATTAAAGACTTACTCGTTTCACTGCGCTCACTTGATGAATTGCAACTGGTAACTTATCAAAACCTTCGTGTGCACTTTCCATGGAATAGTCTCTCTTTTTGCGGATTTTTGGTGGATTAACCTGGTAGTGTAGTGGTGCAATCGGGATTGTTATCAATAGGGATGTTATCACTCATAAGTTATTATTACAGACCGAATTTAACTCCACTCGGTCCTATTACCATCACTTGTCATTTCCCGTTCTGGGTTGGGAAGCTTTTATTTAATTCTCTCTATTTATTTCCCTGTTTCTCTTTGCTGGTAACTCTGGTCACTTTCGATTGAACGATTTTTTTGCTAATTTTGGCTCCATTAGTTTTTATAATTTTTTTTCGTTTGTTTAATTACTTTTTTTTTCATAAAAAAGTAGGTGGGGGAGGGGCTACATAGCCGCTCTCTCTGCGCGGTCGTCGTCTGGTGTAACGAATCCAAAAATCTTAATGGTAAACGATCAGAGAAGTAACAATAACCTTCTAAATTTATAACGAAGTAGGCAGACAAACAGATAATTGATTTGAACATCAAAGAGAAAAAACGCAGAGAACTTGTAACATATTCGTCACAAAAATTCACTCAGTGCCAAGTTATTGTAAGTGCAGTATTGACATGAAATTAAGATGACATAAACTTAAAACTTAAAATGGGATTTATTACCAAAGGGGATATCTAATTTAATGCAACCTACTTCGTGATTACTTACCCAGATGGAATCACATCCGCGACTTGAATAGGTGTAGCCTTAAAGCATAGTATGTAGAGAGAACTGGTTATAAAGCCTGGCAAACTTCAAAATAGCAAACAAAGATGCCTTCATTCTCGTCCCCAGAGCCCACGATCCTTCTGGCCTGTGGTTTCGATCTCAACCACAGGCCAGAAGGATGGTGGGCTCTGGGGACGAGGATGAGATGCCTTGATTTATGTTGGAAGGTCCACAACCCCGCAAATTCATTTGGTTCGCCCATACACTATGACTGAATTATGTAACCAAACGTTTCTATTGGTTAGCTCCTCAGTAAAGAGTAAACAACTACTGTGTTTTGTGCATGGTCAAGGCGAAAAAACAAAACAAAAAACAGAACAATAACATATACAACAAAGAACTTTGACGAGTTTCATAACCAATTCCCTCTATTAACCATCCTTTAAGTTTTTGGCCATCAGGTTGGAGGCCTCTTTTTGGAAGCTTCGGTGAAGGGCAAGTTTTTCATTCCTCACCCACTTTACCCCTCCTATTTTTGGAGCGCTATCGGTGGTACATTATATCATGCCTAGTTTCAGGTAAGGGGTTTTTCCCTTACCTTTGAATCTAATTTAATATAAACCGTTAACTAACTGAGTGGGTAAATTATGCAAATATATTTGTCAGTTTAGTTCTCTTCTCAGCAAACCGAGCTTAGCCTTGGCAATAATGCACATTGTTAAATTCAATACTTGAAAACAGAGCAGGGGCATAAATGCCATCTGTGGGCATTTCTGATGGAGACGGACAAGACATGCTTTACGTGGACAAGTAATATATCCATATAATTGGAGCAACGAACTGTTCCTCAAAAGTTTCTCAGTAAGATCATTAATTTCGGCATTGTTACCTTTCAAAACGCTTGCTGATAAATTTAAGTACTGGACAAGGATGACAATTCCGGGATGTCATATTTTTCTAGACTGAGAAACAACATGGAAAGATAGTTTTATTTTCCCACTTTTATTGTTTCTTGTTCTTGTTTTCTGTACCGCGGTATTCTATATCGGGAATGTGATCTTTAAGCACACACTCTTTAATTTTCTTTTTCTTATGCAATTGACAATGATTTTGATTATTGGTTGGTAGGTACTTGCAAAACAACCAGTTGAAAGACTTGCCTGAGGGTATATTTCACAACAATACCAAGCTTTGGCTGCTGTAAGTAAAACTCATCATCTCACTCTTTATTAGTTTATCCAAATTTCCAATTAGCCAATCAGAAGCCGTGTCTAACTTCCCGATATTCAGAGATATCAAGTCACTTACCTGACATGGCTTCGATATCATGCTTATCTGGCCGAAGTTGGGTATCGTATAGACCTAATGACAGCTTTTTGGTAAGTTTCGTTTCATCTCGAGCCATGGCTCGACCAAGTCAACTTTTATGCCGCTGCGCATAGTGTAAGAACGAAAGTGGAACAAAAATTTAGCATTGGAACCTGTCCACCTACCTGTGTATAGATAAATAGCTGAATTATTGGATGACCACAGAACAAGCAAGAGCGTAGAGTTCTTTACTAACTGCATTTGAGGATAAATTCATTTTCGTTTATACAGACCACTAGATAGACGCGACAATGGAAACTTTATTCCCAAGCTGAATGTCAGCGCGTTTTCTTCCGTTCAAGTTACTCGTCTTGACACAGGTAGCCCAAGCTCTCTGGTTACCGTCAACATGAAATTGCGTAATGGCGTTGTTATAAGAGTTTGTATGGGAAATACATCGATCCTACGGAATAGTTCAAAATAAGGGGAAAAAATAATAAAATCGACTTACTTTTTCTTGTAGTGTGTATAACTTCTGTTTCCATGGCGTTTGGAGGCGTTTTAGATGATTCTAGAGAGATTTAGCTTCTCTGTATTCCTCTCTATATTATATATAGAGAGAGGAATACAGAGAAGCTAAATCTCGCTAGAATCGCTCTAAAACGCCTCCAAACGCCATGGAAACAGAAGTTATACACACAACAAGAAAAGGTAAGTCGATTTTATTATTTTTCCCCTTACTTTGAACTATTCCGTAGGATCGATGTATTTCCCATACAAACTCTTATAACAACGCCATTACGCAATGTCATGTTGACGGTAACCAGAGAGCTTTGGCTACCTGTGGTCTTGATAATAGAAATACTACCCTCGTCTTCGAAGCAGTCTCCCATCGCGTTCCCAAGGTGTACTATATGTTTTTTTTTTTTTTGTTTTTTTTACACTTTTCGTGATTAGCCTGATGAATCTAAACGCCTTGGTTTCCCCCAATTCTATAATATTTTTAATATGAAGAGAAAAACGTGAATATATCAAGTAGAAATAAAATAGAATCCAAAATGCCTTCTGCGTGTATACAACCAGTGACACTACAAGTTCCGGAAACGTACTGCAGTTTAGGGTCGCTCAAGCGGTTTTGTTCCAAAAATTCAATTTTGGCTGCTAAAACTGTGATTTTTAGGGACGGGTGATTGTATATCGCTTAAGGAGGGGAAGGAGTGGTGGAGGAGGATATTCGGCTAAAAACAGTAAAATTTAGCTGAAAACCCCATTTAAGCTTCATTTTATGGGAGAATCCCTTTCATAACTATTAATAAATTTCGTGATTCTCCCTCAATGTCTTCGGACACATTTATATTTTGACGTTGATATTTAGTGCTGGTACCGGTCATCTCAAAAATTGAATATTATTAAATATGATGCTTAGTTACAGATTAATAAAGCTACCGTGGTGCAGTTTCTTGATCGGCGTGTTCCCGATAGCTGATCAAGGTTCTTAGCAGAAGTTTTCATATGCGTCAATTAAAGCATAACAGACAGCATAAATTAAAGGGAGACACGATTCGCCCAAAAGGGGCAAGCTAACCTAAGGGGACCTGGGTGTATGCTCCCCCGGGAAAGTTTAAAATTGTCCTCTTGCCAAACATGCGATTTCATGCTTTTTGGCGAGCAGCGTTACGGTAAAGTAATTGTTTATGACTATAAAATTAGATGCAGCAATTGTTGCTCTTTCTCCTTTTTTAATACTACTTTTTTCTTGAAGCGTGTCAGTCTTCAAGTCTTAATGTATTGCTATATGTGTACGAATTTTAAAAATCGAAACAGGTGACTACATTTTATTTTAAAGCGGGTAGAATTCCGCCGTTCTACTGAGAACCCTGTGACTAATGTCTGTTGACATTTGAACAGCCAACCATCCTTAACTGCAAAGTTAACTTTTAGCTTGAGTGCCAAATAGCCTTCCACCAAGTCTTTAAGGGCACGTGACATTTTGTCATCCCTACTTTTGGGCTCTCAGTTATTGCTGATTCTCCCATTCTATCATCATAAGAATCCAATGATTCCATCCTAAAATAACCCAGCCTTAGGCGATAAATAACGACTGGTCCCTTAATTATATCCAACTACGGAGTAAAAAGATTATTCCTGCTTGCTTGAGAGCGCGTTTTAAGTACAGAAGAATGGTGTTTTTTTTTTATTTTGAAATATACTTTAGCGATATTTACGTTTTCGTAGCTAGTATACAAATAAGGAAAGTAAAACACTGTATCGAGCACATCTCCAGAATATTGCAGGAGTGTTTTCCTAACTTAGCAACAGAAGTAAGTAAGTAAGTAAGTAAGTAAGTAAGTAAGTAAGTAAGTAAGTAAGTAAGTAAGTAAGTAAGACTTTATTTAACGAAAGTAACATATAACAGTAATAAAACTGATAAACTAATGGCCCTCAAAAATTAAAATTTGAAAAAGAAAACACGAACCTATATACATCATAAAATATTGTTAAAATTAACAATTTACAGGAACAATTTGCTAAGAATTTGATTATCTAAAATTATTTTAAAAAGGGAACGCTTAAAACATTTTACACTGGTACTCTGTTTAATATCCACACTTAATTGTATATCACAACTCAAGACAAACAGATTGACAGCTTCTGTGTTGTTGTCATGTCTACACTCTTGGCGCCAGTACCTTGCTGAGAAAAACCAAGTATTCCGGTTTGCAGCCCTTGAGGGGGACAGAGGGTCTCACTCGGAACACAAAAAAGCAGCAGGATCACAGACCAGCAGTCTGTAATGGCGTTGTTTAGTGGAACTGTTATCCAGGGTGGACAGTTCTCAGTTACAATTAAAACCGTAAATAACACCGAAAGAAAACCGACTGTGGAAAAGACTCTGCGTCTTGTATAGCAGTACCTAATATATAGATTTAGGTCAACCTAAAAGCAGAGCTCCTGTAGCCCGATTATGCTTACCCAGGATAAGGTTTAATTTTGATTTGAGTTTTGTTACTTTGCGGTGAGGTCTTCTGCATATTGTTTGGCCTTCTATTTTGAGTTTAATAATCACAAAACCCGATACACAAAGAAACTGTAAACAAAAAGCATTTGCAGAGAAGAAACAGTTATAATTTGGTTTACTTTAATCCTGGATTAGAGTTAACAGGCTTCCGAGCAACCTGGCTCTGTTTTCAACAAGTTAACCTGACATGAGCCCGCGATCCAAAAAGCAACCGTAACCTGTGCGCTTGACATGACGTTCAATCAAAACTAAAAATTTTAAATTTGACGTTACTTGCGTGAACTGAACTGCGTAAAGAGTTCGTGTGTTAAGATTCAAATCAAACATAACTTCAATGTTTCTAGCGCAGGTAGATTTTAGAAGTTTATAGGAAAGTAAAGTCGGTATTAAGTCCTCCTGGATGCAACCTTTTGTGTTTAAAAATATCACCCTGACTTCAAAGCGGCGCCTATCTTGGGTATCTCGGAAGGCAGAGGGCATTACGGACACTAGCATATAAGTACGTAGTGGAGTGGCCTGGTGATGCAAAATGTCGACAAACTGGAAGATCGGAAACTCTTTTTGCAGTCAGCACGCGCAAGTAACTTCAGATTTATTTTTTTAGCTTTGTTTTGAACATTATGTTACGCGCACTGTTTAAAGTTGCTTTTTATCCACTGATAAATTGGCAGCAGTCTCGAGACGTATGAAAGTTTACGTACTTTTAGCGCAGTTATGAATATTTAATAAGTTTTTTTTAATCTAAAAAACTTTGGGCAACAGGGTTTTCTTTTTATTTCATTCATTAACAGTTGGGACTTACATGACGAGTCATATTACCATCCAAGTGATTGACTGGTCATAAAACTGAAATTAAATATCGCATATCCTAACCCAACCATGATTTAACAACAAAACTGTCCTTATATGTGGAAACTAGACTGCAAAATACGATTATTTCTCTGAACCTATTAATGAAATCATGATTTGAGACATGTACATAAATAGCGCCGGTGGCTCACCTGGAATGTCTACTAGGGCCGAGCCATACCGCAAATATGTGGCACAAGATGAAAAATGAAAACTTTTGGTATTCTTAACAGAGATAGCCTATGATAAGCCTAGAAACGTGGTGTGATTTTTTTTCTTGAAATATTTTTCTAAACCCGCCAAAAAATCATAAATCCGTTCTGATGGTCCAACGTTTGGGCAAAAACACGAAAAATTTAGTGAGTAATACCTTAACATAAACTTCGCTTTGTTTAATCCGCTTCAAAATAGCACTCCAGTTTGAGGCTAAAGATTATTTTTGAGGAGTTTACAAGTCTTTTCAGGCCTATAATACGTCTGTGGGTTAATTTTGAAGGTCACTAAGAGCTGCTTAAAATCACTAAAATTCGCTTCCTAAAAATTCTTAATTATGCCCGCTTTTTCAATCGGCAAATTCGCTACCCGGTAAAACACCAAAACTCCTAACATTCTGACATTTTGAAAGACTTTGGATCGAGAGAGACCTCTTGAGAAAGCCTTTTGAAAGTGCTGGGCAGGAAAATTATCTTCTATGTGTTTACCCTGAGTTTACTTCGGAAATTAGTCTTGTCATTTCGCTGCATGATTGGTTCACGTTAGGGTCACAGCTGCTAACAAGAATTGCATTCTTAACTCGCTCTAAAGTCGTTTCTCCAAAAGTTCTGAACAGCCTAAAACTAAAAAGATCTCTTTGGTAAGCTCTTTCAAAGCGCCAGACAGTTAGAATTATTCTTCCGCTGACCTTACGAAATGCGCTTCGATAATCGTGACACAAGGTTTTTGCATATTTGATTAACTCTTAAATTTAAACCTCGATGTTATGACATTATTTAAATAGGCCAATCAGGTGTCTTTCCTAAAATAGCCTCGCAGTTTGACCACGCACTAAAATTAGATTGGAAAAGATTATCTTTGAAAGAGGCCCATGTATGGGGGATATGTTCTCTCAGATCATGCGGGTCTCTTGAACTTTACAATAATTACTTACGCGATTAAGAAGGCTAAAAAAAACGTTTGAGTATTTACATTTGAGTAATTACATCCAATTATTAAAATTTTGCAATAAATGGTATCCTGATAGAAAAGAGGAAAGAAAAAAACGATTCGATAAACCATGAAACTACATTATACAAAAATGTATGTATAAAATTTATAGCACCTGGATTTTGGCAAGGCACCTATCTAATTCAAAGTCCGCTTCTTAAACATTACTTCCAGTTGTTCTTTTAGCTGTTCTTGACCCTCTAAGACAGAGTAGAGCCGACCTAAGGATGGCAGAGGAGACTTCAGAACGTATCCAAGAGATGGTGATGGCATAATCCTCTGGTTTTTTTCGCTGCGACTAGCTCTGTCAGCCTGTTATGGTATCTCTTGCACTCTTCTCCCATGCCGCCCGCTGTTGTGAAGACTATGGTGTAAATGTTCCCTGTTCCACGTCCATAACTCTTTGCGTATACAATCTCTTTTTGTTGTTCTCGTGCTGCCTGCATATCTGCTTGAGGTCCAGGTATCTCTAAGAATCAGTGTTGGGGTGACATACCCGTACATTGAAGAACACTGACCTTTGCCTTTCCCAAAAACCTCTGGCATGGATGTTTAGGCAAACGTCCGGAGCTCTATTAGCTCCGCTAGGCAGCGACTCTCCTGGAGGACGGGCTCAATCTCGACATAATTGTAGACCATGCTAAGCATTTCTGCCTCAAGATCTCTTAGCTCATTATAGCCTGCAGACCATGGCATCATCAACCTTAAAGACATCGCCAGACACGTAAATAGATGGCTTGCGGCGATTTCCCAGTCATATCTGAGCTTTAGAGAGGGTCTGGATGGGGTTAACTGACAACTGACAAATGGCCAAAAAAAAAAAAAAAACTGACAACTGACATATACCCAAAAAATTAACTGACAGCTGACATTTGTAGTCATATTTACTGACAACTGACAAAAGGCTTCAGCCACTGTTATTCGTTTGAAATTCACCGAAAATAACATTTTGCGGTTGAAATATTACTACTTTAACCTTTTTAGTGTAATATGCCGTTTAAATTGTGTTTGAACCATAACCATCACACTGAGTCTTATATTAAGACTTTAAATTTCAATTATTTGTAATTTAACACTCATACTATACTTGATTCTCAATTAAGGACCACGCCCTTCAAATCCCCTGGAAATGTCTGCTGCCATTAAGGCAGCGATCGATGTGTATCGAATCGATTTCCAGTTGTAACAAAACGACTTAGAGCAAAACGTCTTTGTAGGAAAACAATCGGCGGATCCTTGAAGTGATAATGACTCTCATGTACTGAACCTGGGTTACGTAGCCTAAAAACTGCCATAACTACAGATGGACAGTGGTAACTAGAGCTACGAAACATGCTCGTAGGGAAAGTAGGCAGAGAGCAAAACGGTTTTTAACATTCTCCTTGGTATCCTGTAATTGTAATTAAGCATGGCAGAATGTTTTACTCTCTCTCGAAATAATGTATTTGCAATGTTTGCTAGTCTTAACTGAATGCAACTAAATTTTAAGTGCCAGAAGAGATATGTTAACTTATCCCGCGACCTAGGGGAGGGGGTACTTTCATAAATTCCGGATAGGTGTGTGCCTCGAAGGGTCTTAAAACCTGAACCTATTTAAGGTTGAAGCAAGTGAGAATCGGTGCCCGATTTAAGGCTCACACTCCAGTACTATTGAAATTCGTCTTTAATCTAACGATTCACTTAAAGCAAATAACAAATACAGGAAATTAATAATACGAACTTAAAACTGACTTAAAGAAAAAACTGAAATACAACAATACGGAAAACAGCAAAATAAAGGAAAAAAATCGAGATTACTTACAAGATCTGTACGGCACTCCGGAACTGACAACGATTGAATACAACGAAAAAACTACAAGGCTATAAAAACGGAATTTTGAACGAAAAGAATAGACTTAACGAAGTTACGTAATAAACAGTAGACGATTACGTAACACGATGAGAAAAAACTAATCTACATATAAAAACTGCACAAAAAATGTAGGCAAAAATTAACCTATAACAATAAAAACCAAACAAACAGAAAAAGGTGATCAAAAAACGAAAAAATTTAACTCTCGTGGCTACATAGCCCCCCTAATGAACTACTGTGGACTACAGTTCAATACTATAACGTGACTATACTTAGACACCAGAGTAAGTTCTCTTAACTATTCTTTATACTGTTGATCTTCTTATGCGTTCAGTCTCTTCATTTAGGCTTTCATCTCTCCTTCTAACAAGCACAGTTTGGTGATTGGTCTTGTCAGAATTGTGGTGGCTGTTTTCACCTTGGCTGCTCTGACATTTTCATCCTTTCCAACGAAAACTTCAGTAACTCTGGCTAAGGGCCATTTTCCTCGATGGATGGTGTCGTCTGCAATGAGAACTAGATCTCCGGTCGCTAGGCAACGGCGAGGTTTGGTCCACTTCGTTCTCTCTTGAAGGGTTGGCAAGTACTCCTTTAGCCAGCGCTTCCAGAATATATTGGCCATGTACTGAACCTGACGCCAACGTCGTTTGCCGTACATTTCTTCTTTGTTGAAGACTCCAGGTGGCAAATTTGGGTTGGCTCTTAACAACAACAGGTGGTTTGGTGTCAGGGGGTCCAGGTCTTTTGGGTCGCTACTGACCGGAGTCAACGGTCTGCCATTTAGGATCCCTTCAACTTCACTCATCAATGTTCGGAGCATTTCGTCAGAGACAAGTTGTTGTCCTAGTAAAGCTCTCAGGATCTTGCGAATAGATCTGATCGTACGCTCCCAGGCACCTCCCATGTGCGAGGCTGCAGGTGGATTGAACTTCCATGTGATATTCTTCTGATGAAGAAACTTATGAATTGATTCTTGATTCCACTCACTCAACAACTCGCGTAGCTCTCTTTCTCCAGCTTGGAAGTTTGTCCCGTTGTCGCTGTAAACAGTAGTTGGACATCCTCGTAAATTGATGAATCTTCGCAACGCATTTATGAAGGAATCAGTATCAAGCGAGTTGACGACTTCTATATGAACTGCCCTGACAACCAGGCAGGTAAACAGGCAACCATAGCGCTTCACGTTCGAACGACCTTGACGTAGATAAAATGGTCCAAAATAGTCCACGCCTACGTTTGTGAATGGCGGATCTCCTGACATCAATCTTTCCTTTGGAAGGTCGGCCATCAACTGCTCTCCACGTACTGCACCCAGTTTCTTACAGTGAAAACAGCTACTAATCACTCTTCGCACAGCTGAACGTCCCTTGATTATCCAATAGAATTGATGTAAACTTGACAGTACGTACTCCTGCCCAAGGTGGCCAGTTTCCTGATGATGCTGGGAAATGATCAAATCGGTAGCCTGGTGACGATACGGAAGAATAATGGGGTGTTTAGCTTTATACTTGATCAAGGCATTTTCCAGTCGCCCTCCAACTCTCAGGATTCCGACGTCATCCAAAAAGGGATGAAGTTTGCGTATGTAAGCTGGTATCTTGAAGCTCTTCAACTCGGAAGCTACTTGGCGTGGAGGCTTGGATGAACTTATTCTTTGCATGGCTTTAATGACGTCTGGAAAGAACAGCCTTTGTACGTGCTTGATAACTTCCCTTTCTGCGTATTTAACTTCTTCCACGGACAGGAGAGGTCCCCTTTGTAAACAGCACCGAGGTCTCAAGTTAACGGAACCACCACGGTATTTTCCAATGAACCACGTTTTGAATCTCAGTAGCCAAGCAACAGCTCTTCGTAATCTGTTCCAAGATGAGTAGCGCTCTATCAAACTGGAGAGAACATCTTTGCTCGCATGACTAGTCGACGACTGGTTGTAAAGCTGAACTTCGCGTTTGATCTCAAGATCGTCATCTGATAGTTCTGGTTGGCGAATTGTAGGATCACAAGGCCAGAACTCTTCCTTCTTCAAAAACTCGGGACCGCTTAACCACTTGCTGCTTGCACTCATTTCATCCACCGTAAGCCCTCTGGTAACTTCATCTGCTGGGTTGAGTTCGGAACTGACAAGTCTCCACTGATGGGGTGCTGAATTCTCATGTATAATCGACAACCGGTTTGCAACAAATGTATGGAAACGCTTGGATTGATTTCTGATGTACTGCAACACACAGGTGGAGTCTGACCAAAATGTCGATTGGTTGATCGGAATGTCGAGCTCTTCTCTTACGGTCCGATCTAACTGAACGGCCAAGACGGCAGCTGATAGTTCCAATCTTGGCACAGTCATTAGTCTCAGAGGAGCAAGGCGAGACTTCCCGATTAGAAACGCGCAATGGATTGTTTCTTCAACATCCACCAATCTGAGATACGTGACTGCTCCATATGCAATTTGTGACGCATCTGCAAAATTGTGCAACTCTGCAATTCTCAAGTCCCCCCAAAAGGCTGGTCTAACGCATCTGTCTACTGATATCAGGGGGAGATTGGCCAACTGACCCTTCTACTTTTCCCACCTTTCACCATCACAATCGCTGATCGAATCGTCCCATCCACGTTTCTCTCTGCAGAGATCTTGCAGCAATTTCTTGGCTGGGAGGACTACTGGTGCAACGAATCCAAGTGGATCATAAACAGAACTGGTCAAGGATAATATACCGCGGCGGGTACTTGGTCTGTCTTTAAGAGCAACCTTGAATATGAACTTGTCCCTCTCCATGTCCCAATGGAGCCCCAACGTACGTTGCACTGGCAGCTTATCCTTGTCCAGGTCAAGATCTAGCACTGATGGAGCTTTCTCGTCTTGGGGAATTGTATCCAGAACTTCGGATCTATTGCATGACCACTTGATGAGTCGAAAACCGCCTCTGGAGAGGATTTCTCGGAGCTGGTTAACAACTTCGACAGCATTTTCAACTGATCTAACAGATTTCAGACAGTCATCAACATAAAGTTCCTTTTGACAGTGTTGACTACATCCTCCGGGAATTCATTTATGTTGTCTTCTGCTGTCCTTCTTAGCGCAAGGCTGGAACAACTTGGAGACGATGTCGCGCCAAACAAGTGGACCTCCATTCGATGGTCAATTGGTTGTTGGGCCAAGTCTCCGTTCGGCCACCACAGGAAT
>JAHPZR010011374.1:7500-65475 GCA_019787425.1 Platygyra sinensis | reverse complement strand
TCTTATAATTTTTGTTTGCTTGAATCGGAATTTAAAAGAAACACGTCGCTCGCGCTCAGGCAATTTTTTCGGCAAAAAATGTGATGTTTAAATCAAATCAGGCCCACACGTGTTTCATAGTCGAGTCGACTAAAATTAGTATTTGATTTGGCGCCATGTAAAATGCATCGTTTAAACCCAGCCTTTAGAATGCTTTGTAAACAGCCTGCCGATGATGCCAAAAAATACAAAGGTGAGCAGCCCACCATAGAATACTTTGATAAACAATTATTTGATTAGAAGAAGACATTTTCCTGTTGAATGAACAGATGTGTTGTCAAATATACCGGAGATAATATTTTTCGACAAAGTCTTCAGAATGCTTGAGACAATAAACATCACGCAAGTCACAGACTTGCCGAAGCGACTGCCGAAAGAACTTTTTCCTTGAAGTAAAAAATGACTTTATGTGAGCAGCGTGCCACAGAAACTTTGATAAAGGACTGACTTTTTTGTCAAGCAAAGAGCATTTTAGTGTTTGAATGAATGATCTGTGCCAATTAATAACCGGAGATATAATTTTTTTGTTGAGGAGATTGATCTTCCCATTTTTTGTAACTTAAGATCAAGCAAGTGTCAAAGAAACGTTAGTTTGTTGGTGAATTTATGAAGTGACCAAAAACTCGAAATATGATAGCTTTCATTCATCGACATGACGTTTTAACAATATGCAAATTTCACGTTGAAGCCTTTTGCATTCCCATAAAATAACATGTCTTGTTTGACCAACAATGCTTCATATAAAGAAACTTATGGGAATGTATAACAAAGAGACATATACGCACGTATGTGCATGAATGGACATATGCGTATAAAATTATACGCAAAGTACGCGCGTATAATACACGTATGCGTAGTTCAGATATATCTGAGCTGCATTGTATATATTGTATTTAGCTAGTTTTAGTAAATTAAATGATTTACCTGTTTAAAAGCTAACTAAACTCTTCTTTGCTCTAATATTTAATATTTCAGGCTAATATGATATTTAATATTAGTACTGCTCACCTTCATGCCTAGTATTGCTGATGCATGTAGATGTAACTGGCCCTTGAATCTGAGCCATGTTGTTTTATACTTCAGGTACTTACATACCAAAGAAAGAGGTTGAAGTTGTAGAAACAATCCTTGCCACTATCATCCAACCAAACCAAGCCATTAGACTGAGAGCAAGAAAAGAAACAAAAGTAAGAGCTATATATTTAGAGCACTATTTTTTAATTAACCCAGGGCAGCCTCAGGCATAATGTGAACCTTGTGCTTGCATGCATGATAACCTTTTTCTTGTGTTATCTTCTGTTCTGTCATGGTGTTTCTGACAGTGCCCCTATATAGCCACAACACCATACTTTTAAGAGAAAAATCTGTGACTGAGTCATGTATAGCTTCCTACCAATTAAAAAAACAACACTTGAAGTTTTAAAAAAAACCATAAGCTTCAAAGTAGTTGTCAGTAGTGATTCTTTTGGCAGGTCAGGTTTCTTTCAGAGGTTCCAGCTATGATAATAGTGGTTTGAAGGAGGAAAGTTTATTGAGGTTTTCTTATCAGCGGTGGCATCAGATGGAGGTTCAATCGTTTGAAAACCTTAAATTGTATTCTCTTTTGCTACAAACAGTATTAATTACATGTACTTTTAATGAATTTGTCCTTTTGTTGTTCTTTTATCAAACAGGATCGTGATGATAACATACGTGTTGCTGGGGAAGAGTGGCTGGTTAAAAAGATTGGTGCCTACCTTCCAGGTGCTTATGAGGAAGTAGTTGATGTTGTTGATGCCTATGTATTGACTGAGAAGGTGAGAACAACATGGCAAGATGTTTTACACAAAACTAATTGAATGAAACTATTGGTTGTTTGATCTTATTTTTCCATACAGGCATAATAATGACCAGTACATTTTATCTCAACATTACAACTTCACGCCGCTTTAAATGTGTCTTTCTGAAATGGCTTACACCGCTGGATGTTGTAGCTTGAAGGCTCAGTTTATTCCTTTGGGCATTGCTTTCGGTAGCATCCGAAAGCGTCTCGAATAACTTCGGTTTTATTCGGTTTGAAAAAGGTGAGATATTTTGAAGGAGACCTCAAAGAGACTTCAAAAGACTGGAACAATGCTGCAATTAAGGGACCATGGGCGAACTGACTTGTGAACGTATCCTTTTGTTCGCGACGTGTGAATGATTATGAAGTAATCCGAAGTAATCACCGCAGACATTTTATAGATTTGGCTTCTTCGCAACGTATTTTCAAATTTTGTAAGCTTAAGCTTGTGTATTTTTGAATACAGATCATATCGAGAGCTTTAAAAAGAGATCTTGAACGAGTTGTTTTGGTCACAGAACGCCAAAATTAGATTTTTTCGTAGAGCGGCGGCCATAGTTAATTTATGCGTGAACACGTTCCGATGCGTGGTGAATGCCCAGATCACTTAATGGATTTGAACTTTTCCTTTGACCACAACTTTTTAATTAGACGCTTTCGAGGAGCTCTAAGGAGAGATTTAATGAGGATTCTTTTGTTTTGAAGCCGACTGAGTGCTCGATTCAAAGCCGCCAGCAAGTTTTATTCAGCAGCAGTGTCATGTTTCATGTTATCTGTTCCTCCCAGAATATGTATTTGATGACTTTTTCTTTCTTTGCTCAATAAAGAAAGTTCAATTAAAAATCCTTGATTTGTATTTTTTTTAATAAAAAACTCAGCGAGTTTTATCATTTTCCTTCATGTAGCCACGTTAACCCCACGTGTAAGTGGAAATTTCGACTATTGCGGCGCGTAACTTTTTAAGTTTTATTTACGATAAACAATCAATTGAGGCTTTTTTATCGTGTATATATTTGTTTTGTTTCGATTCGAGTGAGTGCACTTCAGTCGAAAAGATTTTATGCAGGGAATGTTAAAGCAAAGGCTACGAGAAATGAAATAAGATAAGAAAAGATCAGCAAATAAAAATGTTTAACACCAAAGTCGCCTTGCCACACGCAACAAGTTTTGTAACTGCTGCTTTGTACGAAGGTAAATATACTCTGCGGTCGTAAATTCAATTCGCGTGCGCTCCTATGTTTCGGAAAAAGAAACCCTCTCTTGATTGAAATGTTGACTCAGAAAAGTTAAAAAGGCGATTATGTAGAATATTCGACCTTTACTCTTTACGGCCTTCAAAAAATTGTTCACTCGAACGTGATTCTTGTAACCAAAATTTCGCTGAGAGCGTAAATATTGACCGATCTGTCTGGCCGTTCGGTGGTATGAATTTAAAATCAATCAAGCAGACATTATCGTAGTCCCTAGGGTTTTATTTTTTCTCTGTCAACAAAAGAAAAATATCTCACCAAGATCAAAGAGCTTGCGCTCTTCGGAAACATGTCGTGTTGTCGGCAGAACATCGTTATGAATAAGTTATGAGTAAGAACAATAGTGTGAATATATGAATGCTCAATGACCCCAGAATTTGGGGTACACACTTAAAGCGGCGTGAAGTTGTCATGAGATGAAAGAAATTTTATTGAGTAGAAACACAATTACTGGTGATCCACTTTATGAGTTGAAAATTGCAAAAATAAAGATTGTAGTCTCCTTACTTGCTGGAATGTGTAGTTCCAGAAAATATCCATACCCCCACCACGGAGGGAATTTCATGTAAGCCTTCCCCCCTCCTCAGAATTTCCATTTTTTGACCAATAAAAAAAAAACCCACCCCTCCGGAATTTTCCACTACTATTTTGTACACCCCCATACCCTCTGGAAAAAATAGTTTTGGCAAGAAAGTGTGTTAAAGTAAAAGTAAACACTCCAAACATTTAGCGATTTGTATTGCACATAACTACTAAATATTCTCGATCGACTGTAACATCTATATCTGAAGATACTCGCAAAGAAAGCATTCAGCACTTTAGTGAAACATGCTTTAAAAGAAAGATAAAATGTTAATTTGTCAAATTACCTTCCTACACGACTAACTCCCTTTGTAGGAAATTTCCATTGGAGGACTGAAAATGCGTGTGGATGAAATTGATACCGTACTTTTACTGCGAACACGATCGCCAACAGACTCGGAAGGAAAGCCAATTTTGCAGCAAAATTACATACACATAGACAGAGATAACAGGGATATGAAATTCTCAAGTTTGCCAAATCATAACATCATTTCTACCTTTATAAAGAAACTAATTTTCAAGAACAAAATCGACTGACACTTCGAAGACCGATGCGAAAACAAACTAGGCTAGTCTCCAGTGCCTTTCGGTCCAGAAGGATTCCACGTGGACTGGTAACAAGTAATGGCGGCCATTTCCACGCAATGACACGATCTTCACATTTGTTAGCTTCCAAAGTGCTTTTTGAAGAAAGAAAATGTATTTCAAATATAATGCAAGTCAAATACAAGTATTCAAGCCATTATTTTTCATGTGAAAGTTCTATTTAGTAAGTAAGAAAGGATTTTTGAACAGCTCCATCAACACTCAAATCTGTATTGAATAAAAGGACCTCTCGAATCCCTCTAGAAACTAACTCGATCATACAACCCCCCTCCCCTCTGGAATTTCCTGGGTCTTTGACCTCCCTCCCCTTTGGAATTTCCAATTCCCTCCGTGGTAGGGGTATGGATATTTTTGGAACCACACAACTAGTCTTAAAATTAAAGTAGTCTTATTGTACTTTGAAATACTTTTCCTGCAGAGAATGTGCAGCTTCAGAAATATCTTTCAAGGGGGTCATTAACTCCCCAATTTCTAAGGGAAAGTTTGGTGCTTATTAGTAGAAATTCATTGGGTTGGATGGTCAAACAAAAAGGAAAACATCCATTCTGTGTAGTGGTGTGGATTCTTTGTGGGTCAACACATACAGTTATGTTTAAAAACAGGCTACTGCACTTTTTTTCAGAGATAGACATAATTACATATTTAAAAACCCTTCCTAAAGTTACTACTAACAAACCTTTGCAGATGTCCTCCAGAAAAAAATTCACACTTGCTGTTTTCAAGGAAACCCTTCCAAACCATTTATCAATAGAAAGCTGAATGCTTTCATAAGACAGCAGAAGCCTTAATAATGCCGAAAATGACCAACTGAAATTCAGGCAAATTAATTTGGTATGAAATGCAATCATTGATGCAAAATAACTGAGCAGTGTTAATCACAAATCATCAATCTCTTTTTATAGCTAGATCTGTCAAGTTCCACTATTGAAAGATTTGGGTAAATGTGTTTCGTTAGAGGCTGCCATGAAAGAAGTATTTTTTCCACATTGATTTTTTTCTGACACGTACTGTAAAATGATGACTTACATGTAGTTATGTCAGAAATGTAAAATAAAGGGAGGTCACTGACTATCAGTGTGGAGAGAACATTCCCTGAATCTGAAAAAATCAGGCTTTGTTAGCAAATAAGGCCACTGATATTTAGCCCAAAAATATTGCAGTTTAGGATCTTGAAGTGTTCTCTGCCATAGTGTTGTTTAAGTGAATTTAGTCAACTGGTGAAGTTCCTCAAAGAACAAGTTTGCGTCATGCAGCCGCAACAAGAAGAGAACCAGAACTGAACAGGTCATGCATCTTGCAGCTGCAAGATGGCTGGATTCGTTGTCTTGTGGACAGAAATCTTGTTTTTTTTTACTTCCTGCATTGACGGATTTTTTTGTTCATTTTTGGACAATGTGGTGATAATTGTAAATAAAATCTCTTTCTGGAAAGAAAGATAGGGGTCACTGAACGTCCAAGATTGTTAAATTCAGGCAAAGCCAATTTATACTGTAGCAATGGTCATCTGCCATATCATTGCTCATTATGGTGTGTGAATTTGCATCCATTGTAATGGTGCACAGAAACAATTAGTGCGAACGACCTTAAAATGAAAGAACTTGCCAGAGCGCTTTGGTTTCTTATCTATCAGTGAATGTTCTGGACAAATTTCACAGATAAACGTCAATTCTACATGCCCTATTAATTCATTTAAAGAGGATTGTTGCCAAAAAACAATCGCAAGTTTTTGCCTTCTAAGATGTAAAGGATATTCTTAGTTATTTTACATGTAGTTGTTGGTGACCAGATGCAGACATCTGCTTGGCTAAGGCATGGTTGGCACTTTGAATCATGCAACCTGTACTGTTTATTTGTGAAAAGCTGTTGAAACATTAATACATGGAAATTATGTTATGGATATTGTTTTCATTATGGTGTGTAAAATATGTTTTCTTTGGTTTTATCAAAGTGTTGGATTCAAAGAGAATATTAAATACACAGAAAAGGGAATTATGTCAGCCATGGAATGCGCTGACCTTGCAGCTTTCACTTTCACTATGTTACGAATGAGCTCACTCACTTTGTAAGTTTCTTTCTCCAGAAGTAACTGTTATGAATTTATTTGCAGTTTTGCAAACTATTTCTTATGGCCTTAATTTGGCCATTGAAGTGAATTCTTTGGCCGTTTTTTCGAAGCTACTGTAGTTAAAAGATTTGAAGGAAAATTAAATATTTATTTGCTGAGGTAAACAAGAGTTTCCCAGAACGTGCAGCGTTTGTGACATTGCTAGAGGAAAAAACAACCATGCTAAAATTACCTGTGGATAATGTAAACCTTGGACTGTGTAACTCCTGTGACTACTTTGTTTGTCCTTTACTCGTAGCACAAAAACGGTAAATTTGGCCTTTTATTAAGGAAGAAAGCTGTTTATTAATAGCATTATTAATTCTCGGCTTGCACTGTCACGCAATATAAAAATAAATCGAAAACCAATAAGTGGATGAAGTCAAGAAATTGGGATGCTATAGGAGACTGGTAAAGATGAAACTTGTCCAAGTTTTAAGTCTGTGCGTTTTCCTAAACCTGAGATATTCATCAAAATATTCTGCACAAATTTACAGAGCCCAGTATGGAGCTGCCATGTTGGTGTACCTCCGTGGAACACCAACATGGCGGCCGTTAAATAGTGTAATCATCTAGAACTTACTTTGGCTATCTAGGCGACTTATTATCTGCACTGAACAAAAAATCATGTACATAAGCGCTTTTCCTAATAGTCTAACCTCTGAATAGGCTGAAATTTACAACATAAGAAGATATTTTTCAACAAACGCGCTCGTAGGTTTATGTCACGCACCGCCATAACTCTGAAATTCAAAATGCGCTGGTTTCCAGACGAAGCAAGCTACTGAGCTGAAACGTTGTAAACTAATGTCAATTTACCCATTCTAATGCCTGATGAGGATAAAAGCTTTGGTAGCTCTTTAGTTTTGGATTTTAGAAAATGGTGACGTCACGTGCAAGCCAAGAATAGTATGATACCACAGGTAGCCCAAGCTCTCTGGTTACCGTCAACATGACATTGCGTAATGGCGTTATTATAAGAGTTTGTATGGGAAATACATCGATCCTACGGAATAGTTCAAAATAAGGGGAAAAAATAATAAAATCGACTTACCTTTTCTTGTTGTGTGTATAACTTCTGTTTCCATGGCGTTTGGAGGCGTTTTAGAGCGATTCTAGCGAGATTTAGCTTCTCTGTATTCCTCTCTATATATAATTCCTCAAGGTAGGGCACTCGAGTGACAGAGCCCAGCAGATCGCCCGAAGGAATCCAGCCATAAATTCGCCCCAAAGGATCCGATCGCCTCAAGATTCCGCCCAGATCAAGGCTAATAGATGCTCTAACCTTTGCTTCTCTTTATGGGATGAAAACGTCCGCCAAGGAGCAATTTTAGCCTGCAGATCTCTCAAGGCTTTTCCATCGATAGCCGTCGAAAGATGCGTTGACTCTATGTTCCGTGCACCGACCGTTTGAAATTAGCATAACGACGCGACCTTTGGGTTCAAATTACCTGCTAACCCGGTGGGAGGAAGGGATACTGTCCACCGCAACTGTTATACATATCTTACCTTCTCCCACCGGGTTAGCAGGTAATTTGAACCCAAAGGTCGCGTCGTTATGCTAATTTCAAACGGTCGGTGCACGGAACATAGAGTCAACGCATCTTTCGACGGCTATCGATGGAAAAGCCTTGAGAGATCTGCAGGCTAAAATTGCTCCTTGGCGGACGTTTTCATCCCATAAAGAGAAGCAAAGGTTAGAGCATCTATTAGCCTTGATCTGGGCGGAATCTTGAGGCGATCGGATCCTTTGGGACGAATTTATGGCTGGATTCCTTCGGGCGATCTGCTGGGCTCTGTCACTCGAGTGCCCTACCTTGAGGAATTATATATAGAGAGGAATACAGAGAAGCTAAATCTCGCTAGAATCGCTCTAAAACGCCTCCAAACGCCATGGAAACAGAAGTTATACACACAACAAGAAAAGGTAAGTCGATTTTATTATTTTTTCCCCTTATTTTGAACTATTCCGTAGGATCGATGTATTTCCCATACAAACTCTTATAATAACGCCATTACGCAATGTCATGTTGACGGTAACCAGAGAGCTTGGGCTACCTGTGATGATACTCATTTCCTTTCTTATCATTCATGGGCATTTCTGAGGGAACTTCCAGATTAAGATCATTACGTCATCACAGAGGGCAAATGGTGCAATAATATAATGCAGTTTGTTCTGATCAAGTGATGTGTTGTCTACAGTAATCAATGGATCATCAGTGACTGCTTTGAAATGTGCACTGCATTGCGACTGTAGTAAAATTTTAAAAGTGCGGATATAAGATCGAAAAGATCTTCTTGTTTTTTTGGCTTCTTCCGGTGACTAGACACAGACTTCCACTTGGCCAATTTGTGGTTGGGACTTTGAATCATGCAACCTGTAATGTTATTTCGCCGAACGCTGTTAAGACATTAATAGGTGGAAAATGTTATGGATATTGCTTTCTTTATGGTGTGTAAAATATCTTTTGTTTTGGTTTTGTTAAAGCATTGGATTCAAAGAGAGTAATGCTAAAAAAGGAATTGCGTCAGCAATGGAATGCACTGAACCTGCAGTTTTCACTTTGGCTATGTGACAAATGTGTGGTTCCAGATATTATCCATACCCCCCATGGATGGTCAATGGAAATTCCTAAGGGGTGGGGGGGGGGGGGTAAAAGGTATAATTTTCCAGGGGGTATGGGGGGTTGGGCAGGTGAAAAATTTCCAGGAGGCATAAACGTCACAAATTGTACTACACAAACTTACGGTGAGTATTTTGATTTGCAGCGCCCCAAAACTTTGAAATAGGCTCCCCTTTGAAGACGTTTGCTTCAAATGTCTTTTTCTTTGCTAAGAATTCACTTTCATCCTTTGGACGATGGATAATCGCTTCATTTCCGCGCTCTCCGCATGTGAGATAAATCAAGATGGCTGACCGTAGCAAATTAGTACCCAGAGTGGTACACCTCGTGTATCCCATACATGAAGTAACAATGACTTCGCAAAGGATTCCTGGGTGATTCGTTTCGTCAAATTTCGTTTTGTTTGAGCACAAACTGAGTCAAAAAACTTTATAACACTATTAATTTACTGAAAGTTAAAAAGTTTTACAAACTTGTGAGATATTTCGTCCGTTTTTCCAACCGGACTTCATCAGTCAATGATATGAATGTTAAAAGGATGAATTTTAAAAAGGGGTTTTAACGCCTCTTGGGGGTTAGAATTGTGTCATAGATAGCTGCTAATTCGTAACCATTGTCTCTGTTTAACGCCGGTTTCGTAAGTTTAATTTGAATAGCTTCTTTTATCCTGCGTTTGAAGGTGTTAACTTCGGTTGATAGTACTTTTGTCTTATTTGGGTCCACTGAGTGGCCCTCCATGCGACAATGCTCGTAAATAGCTGATGAACTTCTTGATTGGTGTTCTTTCACTCTGATTTCCAGAGAGCGGGCCGTTTCGCCGACATACTCCTTGTTACACTTCTCACAATGGATCTGGTACACAGTACCGCATTTCTTGAGATTGACAGAACTTTGTGTCCTTGACACGTACCAATTGTGATCTTAGAGAATTGACAGGCTTATGAATAAGTGTAACCTCATGTGACTTGAACGCTCTTTGCAGGCGTTCCGAGATTCCTTTGATGTATGGCGTTGATGCATAGATTTTCTTCTCATTTTGAGGCTCTTCGGTATCTTCTGTTGTAGATTTTGGATGTGGTATTGTTAGCATCCATTCTGGATAGTTATTCATTTTTAGAGCTTGCTTGACGTGCTGTGTTTCTCTAGTTCTGTCATCGTTTTCCGTAACCAAGGTCTGAGCTCTCAACATCAGGGTGTTAACCACAGCTCTTTTGTGTTGTAGATGATGGTTTGATTGGAAGTTTAGGTACTGGTCCGTGTGCGTAGGTTTGCGGTACACGGAGATCTTGGTAGAACCATCTTGGTTAATACTCACACAGGTATCAAGGAAAGGAATCCTGCCATCCTTTTCCTGTTCCGAAGTGAACTACATATGTTGGTCAATGGAGTTTAGATGTTCTGAGAAGGAATCGATGGCGTTTTCGTGAATCTTGGCCATCGTGTCATCCACATATCAATACCACATAGTTGGAGGGGTGGGGGCAGTGTCCAGAGCTCTGCTCTCAAACTGTTCCATGCAGAGATTGGCCACTACCGGGGAAATCGGAGACCCCATGGTGGCTCCTTTCTTTTGTTTGTAGAATTCACCCTGGAATGTGAAGTATGTGCTCGAGAGGCACATCTCTAGTAGAACAGATAATTGGGCGATATCTAACGGGCATCTATCTGGTAAGCTCTGGTCACTTTCCAGTTTGGCTCTGACAACTGGAATGGCTTCATTGATCGGGATGCTGGTAAACAGTGAGGAAACATCGTATGAAACGAGTTTCTGTCCAGGGGGTACTTCAAGTTCTGCAATCTTGTTGACAAAGTCTTCACTGTTGACGATGTGATGACTGTTGAGGCCAACAAGAGGTTTCATAATCTTAGCAAGGAACTTGGCAGTATCGTACATCGCGCTACCAATGCTCGAACTATTGGCCATAGCGGTACGTCTTTTTTGTGAATCTTGGGTAGCCCATAGAACTTTGGGACATTCTCTGTTGTGGGATACAGTTGATTGTAAAGATAATTAGGGATTCTCTCTTCTTTGCACCACTCCTTCAAGGTTTGAATGAGTTTGTTTTTGATGGTTCTGGTTGGGTCAGATGTCAGTTTTTCATACGTATTGGTATCGTCTAGAAGAGCCTTCACCTTGTTGTGATAATCTTGTTTGTTTAGGATTACCGTAGTGCGCCCTTTGTCCGCTGGTAAGATTACAATTGAATCGTCTTTCGCCAGAGACTTAATGGGTTCCCTTTCAGCTCTGCTGATGTTTGATCTTGGGGGTTAGCTCTTGCTTACGATTAACTACTTCATTTCTCAGGCTCTCGGCTTGGCTTTTATCTTTTAGTTGATTACAGGCCAGTTCAGTGGCTGCCATGATCTCATCAACTGGGATCTTTGATGGAGTTATGCTAAAATTCAGACCTTTCATGAGAACCGAGGGTTCACTATCGGAAAGAGGGCGGTCAGAGAGATTCATAACCCACTTTGTCTGATCAATGTTGGTGTTTCCAGTGTTTGTCGTCGGTGATCGAGTTTCTTCTTTACTCAGTAGGCGCTCAAACTTTTGCCTCTGGCGGCTCTTGGCCATCTCAAAGTGCGACGAATGTGTCTTTTAACATTCATATCATTGACTGATGAAGTCCGGTCGGAAAAATGGACAAAATATCTCACAAGTTTTAACTTTTAGCTCCGAGTTTGTAAAACTTTTTAACTTTCATTATGTTTCCGGAGCAGGAAACGAATGTTTTTGATTGTATTAATTTACTAGTGTTCAACATTTTTTGGAATGCTTAGAGTTATTTTTAAGCAGGTGTAATCAAAAGTATGCTATCTGATCGTTGGTGAGTACTTATGGTGATGTTCAGCTGTTAGTTAAATTGTTATTTTACGATTTGTAGGTGCCATTTTTTTAAATAGCAACAATTTTTGAAGTCTTTTGTTTCGTTTTGCAATGGTACAAAAATTACCGACCTAATTTTTAACTATTTCTTAGCTCGCTATTTTATCTCGAGAGAACACTGCACAATCTCATGAAATATTGTTGTAGTGTGTGCAACAAATTATTAGTAATTAAAAGGTTGTGTGAAAATAAAAGAAGTATTTTCCGATTTATTTAAACTTAGAAATGCCGTTACATGTAATTTAAAAAAGAACCCCCTCCAAAAAAAATGGAAATTCCTGGGGGCTGGGGGGTCCACAAATGACCCTCTGGAAGGGAAATTCAAAGGGGGTGGGGGGGGGTAAAAACTAAAGAACCATCTGTGGGGGGGGGGTTATGGATATTTTATGGAACCACACAATGTGGTTGCTAACTTCGTAAGTTTATTTCTTCGGAATCAGTTGGTGTTATAAATTTATTTGCAATTTTGTGAGTATTTCTTTCGGGTTTGATTATTGAATTGAATTCTTTGGTTGTTTTTTCGAAGTGAGTTAAGAGGTTTTAAGGAAAATTAAATATTTGCTGAGGTAAACAAGAGCTTGCCAGAACTTGCAGCATTTGTGTGAATGCTAGAGTAAAAAACAACAGTGCTAAAATTAACAATGGATAACATAAACCCCAGATTGTGTGGTTTGCGTTACTACTTCGCTTACTCCTTTACTCATACGTGTAGCACAAACAAATTAAATCGTGGTGACTTTTATTAAGTAAGAAAACTGTTTATTAATAGCGTTATTAATAGCGTGTTTATGTAGTTTCCTTTTCTTATCATTCATGGGCATTCCTGAGTGAACCTTTCAGATTAAGACCATCATGTCATCACATTTTTTGCAGACATTATTTCTGGAGAACGAAGCGCAAGTCAACAAGTTGACAAAAACAATGTCAAAATAAGTCAGCCTGCCAAAAATTAACTTGATCCTGCAAAAAATAAAAATCGGCCCAAAAATTTAAATACGCCTTTTTGCACAAAAGCCTTCAATTACCAACCTTTCATGGCCTGCATCAACCTGGAGCCCTTTTGCATCAAATAGCTTGTAGAGATACGTAATATACAGGAAAGTTGTCTGAATTGGGAAAGGAAGTAAGGTATTCATTGCAATTCATTGTCGCAATACTGTGTCAATTTTGAATTTTCTAACCGATCGCAGAGCAGTAAAGTGTGACATGTTACCATGTTATAAATGTGACTTTGTTGTCTCTATCTCTCATTAACAATAAAATTAGATTATTCTACTAATTTTGTTTTGTAATTTTTTATTTTTTGCTACATTTTGTAAATAATAATGTTACAATTTCAGGCATACCACCTAACGATATCTTACATACAATGAACTACTGTACTACAATACATTGCTTACAAAAAAACTCGCTTGCAATACATAATTACAATAAAGTAATTACAATACAATACTTAAATAAACTTACTTGCAATACATTAAATACAATAAACTACTTTCAATGCATTACATACAGTAAACTAATGGCAGCTGGCGCTTTTGATTCCTCAGTACGCCATTAAAAGCCTTCTCTTTCCAGTAAAAAGAGTGGCAGGGAAGTGCAACCCCTGGCTGCACTTTACCTCCCAATAAGGCTTAGCCCTTGGAGACAGGTCCGGAAAAATATCCACTCCAGCGTGTGGACCCCCGGGCCCACCTCATCTGTACTCCACCCAGGAGGGGTCACCCCTCCTGGTTCCCTTTAGTCCCTAGTGATTGGGGGATATGGGCCTCACCCCCAGAGACTGATCAGGTCCCCTGTCCAGGATGACTACCCCTGGTATCTCTCGATCATGTCTCCCCCCAGGAGGGCTTCTCTCCTGCTCCCCTTACTCCTAGAGTTGAGCACTTCCCTGCCACCAGTAGTTGCCCATTACCTTTTGTGTATTTTCTGTGTGACCCCCCCACTTAGAGCCTCTATGCAAAACCACTGCCAACTAGAAGAGTTTATTAAATACGTCAATAAACTACTTTCAATGCATTACATACAGTTAACTAATTGCTGTATACATGAATTGCTTAGAGTAAAATCTATCTACTAATAAGAAATATCACAAGAGGATTTTTATTACATTTAATCTTAATCATTCTTAATTATTTATTTTTGTTCTGCTTGATTTTTATTTTAGAAAGCTCTACACCTTCAATCAACGCGGACATTCAAAGATGATAAAGGGGTTTTACGGAAGAATGGAGAGGAGTGGTTAATCACTATGGCAGACACAGAGGCTCACATTCCAAATGTTTACGAAGAGGTCAATACACTCATTGCTTATTTCATCACAGGCATCCCAAACTCACGATTTGAGAAATCAATCAAATATTTATGTACACTTATCAAGTGGGACCACAGTGCTAATGTATTGTTGAGAATTAAGAATAGTGCCCATATCATCAAAATTTTTATTTTCTTATCTGATTCTATATATCACCCAGTGAACTTCTGCGATTTGGATAAAATGCAATCGTTTTGAGAAGTTTTAAAAAACATTCAAATTTGTCGCCATTTTGGTCCACCATTCACACCAGTCTTGCCCTGGTTTCGAATGAGTTGTGACGTAGATTAAAGAACACGTGACTTTAGGCTTGACTTATCTCGCTTGTTTTACGTCTTTAAATTAAACTTAGTAGTTCATACAAAATGCTGGAAAGGAGCACTTTACATAGACTGCGAAGCTAAATTTACAGAGGTAAAAGAAGCGCGATAAGTCAAGCCTGAAGCCACGTGTTTCTTAATCTACGTCACAAATCAGAGCACATCAATGATGTGATCAGCGGCACGGGTAGACGGCAATAAAATAGGATTTTCAAGTTTTTAAAACCTCCTAAAAAAATTGCTTTTTATTCAAATCGAAAAGTTTTTTCGCCAAAGTTCATTGCATGGAATATAGAATCAGATGGGAAAATAAAAATTTTGACGATATGGGCACTTTAAGAATTTAATAATAACCTGTTTAACTCATTGACTCCTGGAACTTTTTGCCAAAAATGCATTTTTTGGACATTTTGGTGGTTTTGAGGATGGATCTCGGCCAAACTAGCTTTAATCTGGTCGAAAATGCATTTGTAGCACGACAGCTAGCCCTTCTTTCCACTAAAATCATGTTTTACGAACTTTGGGTCCGTGCATGCGCAGAAATCAAAATTTTGAGATAGTTTTTGGACGAGAAGGTGGCCTACATCTTTAGGCTTTTCGATTTTTGAATTTTTTTTCCTTTCCTTTTTCTCCTTTTCTTTTCTTTTTTTGTTACAGGGATTGACCTTTTACTGGGCTTGCTTGCAGTTAAAAAACTTCTAAGAAAGAGTCATCGAGGCGGCCAATTTTTACCGTGGAGCAGTTAGCATAGGCGTACGAGCCGGGGGGGGCGAGGGGGGCTGCAGCCCCCCCAGTCGCAGAAAATTTTGAGATTTTTCCGGCAAAACGCCGATGATTCGGGCAAAAGTACTCGGGAGAAAGCATTCTAAAAGGTAGTAAGGCCTGGCTTGTAGGTTACTTTCACTGGCGTTTGTCTTGTAAGGATCCACAATTGCAGGTATTCTGTTTTGGAAAAGCCATATGCCAATTAAATGTGTACCGTGGGAATCCATGATGTTATTTCCATTAGTGACAAAAGGATGAAAGCAAAGGACGACCAACATGGGCTCCTGCCAAGACCTATGTTTTTGTGGTGGCTCTGAAAAGAGCCCTTTTGAATGGCTCCGCAAAGTGCCGGTTTAAAATTTTCCTGAACTTCTCGCAAGAGGAACAATTAACTGTTTCTTTTATAAGTTTCTGATTTTACCAGGGAGTCATAGGCTAGGAGTATGCAATGTTTCAAAATAACTACAGTGGAATCCTGATTTCTCAAACCCTCATTTTTTTCGATCCTTCCGATAACTCAAACCAAAAGTCGTTTCCCTCTCCTCAGTCAAACGCCGTAATTTCTCAAACTGTCCGACCGATTTTTAAAAGCAATTTTCGTCTGTTCCCTTGGAGGTTCCAAAAAATCGGAATTCGGCTGTGTTTCCGGAATGATAACAGTTTCATTAGACGTGAGAATTGGGAACGTTTTTGTTTTTACTGCGATTTGAGTACGTATATACAACTGACGCTTTTGGGCATTTTGTAATTTTTTTCGGGCAATAAGGTCACCGCCCCCCCAAGTCCGAGGGTGCCCGTACGCCTATGGCAGTTAGGTGTAGTGGCAGTAAATTTTGCTCCGAGTTTTTCACTCATCTTTTTTAGCCTTTTAGTGCATATCTCAGACTCCATTAAGCCGATCACTCTGATCTAGGCATCGTTGGAAAGATCTTTTCCTCCTGCAGAAGTTGAGTATAGATGATACCAATTTTGGTCAAAAATGATGACGTCAGAAGTGGAAGAAAGGCCAAGGTTTGTCATGGGCGGTTACGGGCGGCACAGGCGTCAATGGGTTAACCCAATATTGTCCTTAATACAAACTTCATGTATGAAATGCTGAATTACAATCCAAGCTTCAGCTGATTTGTGTTATCATCATGATGTCATTCTGAGGATGCCAGAATCGGATTAGCAAAAGCTTGTCTATGGATTTTAACTCTAAATTTTACAGTATTTTCAGGCGTCATTTGAACTATTATTTTTACATATATACTGTATGTAGACCATGCAAACTGAAATATGGCTGGTTGTGGAGTGTTGGCAATGGAAAATATGTGCAGTAACTGACAGCAACTTACAGACTTTTGAATAATAAGCTATTTATTACTGGTCATAGTTACTAAGTTTTAAAATAATGAGTGGATCAAAATACAGTAACAACAGCTAACCAGTCACACTTTCTGCTTGCAATCTGAGCTGACTACAAAAGATTAACAATCACCTCTTCCAATCTGTTACTATAAGAACCCTTGACTGACTCATTATTATTTAGGTCATTAATATGCAGCTGCAGAAATTTAAACGCCAACAAGGAAGGTGCTCACAAACATTCTTCATATGGCTTATAAATTAAGTATTATAATATAATAATTTTTAAGCTAGGAAAATCAGTGTGCATGTTTGCTAAATTAAATTAATGCATATCTGTTTTCATGCATCAGGTTGTTGGAGTAGTTGATATCACAACGTTGAACAACCGTCAGTACTGTGTCATTTTAGATCCAGTTGATAAAGATGGTAAACCCCAGCTTGGTCAAAAGAGGCTTGTTAAGGTACAATATGCTTTATTGTCCAGGGTGGAAGAACAAAGATCCCTTCTTAAACAATTTCTTGATAGTAGATCTTCACATTACCATCTCTACATTAACTTCATTATTGCTGGTGAGCGTTAGCGAGACAGCACACTATTCTTGTCCATAGGGGGAAAAATCCAAAATTTTGTCGGATGTAAGACTCGAAGCTTGCGCAGTAGAGCATTATCCGGGATAGTTGAAACGATAATCATGCGCAAATCACATGGCAGACATGTAATCCGAGATCCACATGTTGCCATAAAACTCTTTATTTGCTTTTGTAATCATTTATCAAGGTCATGAACAGAAAGAGATCAATTTGTGTTTGGCTGCTTTTATAGATCCACTGCTTAAGAATTGAGATCACTTTCCACTTGAGAATTTTACCACAATCCTACGTACAGACGGTTTGGAGGCACAGTTGAGTTTGCTATAAAACAAGGAGTGACAAACAGTGAGCCTTCCCTACCCTATTTATGACCTGACCAATAATTCAAAAGCCTATTTATAACCTGACTCTTAAATCAAAACCCTGTTTCTGATCAGCATTATAATAATAAGTTGTTCAGACCAATGATAATTTACCATAAACATAATTTGTGAAGGGCTTTTGTTGATTTTCTCTTTGATAATCATGAAAAAGTGGCTTCTTTATACAAACATAACCATATCAAGGCTCAAGAGTACAAAAACTGTATGCTATTTTTGACCAAAATGGCAAGATCAGCTAAAATTGAAGGCTTCTGTGGAAAAAGGGCGTTAGGTTTTTTACTGAAAAGTGAACTTTGTCGAAAACGCTCCAAATTTCGCATGCAGTTTTGTTTCCGTGTGTCAAACAATGTTCTGCATGTTTTTTCCCAGAAGTTTGCTTCCTTTTTGAGATATTACGTATGCAAAAAAACACATTTTTCCAAGGGCATCCTCTGGGGACCTTTTGTTGAATGGAAAACAAGAGAAACCTTTTGTTTCGCTAAGCGATCAACTCACTATAATACCTTAAGCTCTTACTACTGCTTCGTTAGCACAAGCGGATGAGGCGCTGAACGGGCCAGATTCGAATTTGTTTTGCCGTGACACCGGTTCGACACGAGGTCGCTCAAATTTTTTTTTCGCTCTGTTCCTTTTCTGTTTTTCAAAAATGAAGATATCTATTTTTAAAAAAATGCGTATACAGCGGGAATCTGGAGAGATTTTTTTATACAGCTTATTGTGACGCGAGACAACACGTGAATTTCGATCGAGCGTCAAAGCAAAGAGAAGTGATGCATGATGCAGTACAGCTCTTTCGACTAATATCTTAAGCATTGTTTTTAAGTACCTTGTAGCCTGCCTGGTGGTTGATAGGCATCATAAAGCCTTGATAACCCGTAAGTCACCAGCATGTTTTAAAGAAGCAAAACGTGTTCTGTAACTTCCAACGCAACTGATATCAGGGGCAAGTCAGTTATCAGCGTTCGAAGTCAGGTCGATCCAGGCAGCAAAGTCCAAAAGCAGTTCTTGCCCAAGAATAAAAACCCTGTCGTGAGTTGTGGCCCATTTGCCAAGCGTTGCTAGCTTCAAAGTTTGGAAAATGAGAACTGCTTTTAGACTTATAAAATTTTTCTTGCATCATCCTCCATGTTTACCCGCGCATGAGGTGTAACAGAACCTTCCCGGCATGCATTTCGATCACGTTCGGCAAGACAAGACAAGACAAGACTCCGTAAATCGCAATAATATTTAACTAATTACAGAGCGTGTTTTTTTCCTTTTTTATTCCAACATAATAATGGCCAACAACAAGCGATCGATTGATTCAAAACATAGATCTGTGATCCAGGTTGCGTTGATTTTACTTCAAATCGGCATGATTTGTAGTGTTTTAAACTTCTGGGATCAGGGGCCATGCAGATGTAAGGAGAGAGACCTGTACGTTTGCACAGAAGGGTTAATCTGTCAGCCCTACATTTTTAAGCTTATACGTTGCAGGCAGTTAAAATGAAATAGAGATAGTTACTGTGACGCTTTAAAGTGAAATCAACATTTTAACCTATTTAGGCCCGAAATCGACGTTTTCGAGTTTACGTGCTGGGTGAAATGAACAGCTTGCTGGATTTGAAGTGAAATCAACATCCTTGCCGTCATGCCTTAACGCGAAATCGCGTAAAGTGAACTGGCTGTAATTTGAGTGAAATTAACGTCTTTGCGGTCGCATGATAACGTGAAATCTTTATTTTAACGGTTTTAAAAACCTGAAATCAACATTTTTTAAGGTTACATCTTGATTGTTCTCCTTGGCCTAACACTGCACTAACCCTAACGCGTCCTGACCTTAACTCTAACGTTATCCGAAGCGCTAACCCTAACAATGAAGCGCTAGCGCTAACCCTCGGCAATAACCCTCACCCTTCAACGCTAACCCTAGTTTCAAGCGGTAACACTAAACGTTAACTCTAAGCCTAACCTTGTTCCATAACCCTAGTTTCAAGCGGTAACCCCAGTTTTAAGCGGTAACCCTAGTTTCAAGCCGTAGCCCTAAGCGTTAACTCTAAGCCTAACCTTGTTCCGTAACCCTAGTTTCAAGCGGGTAACCCTATTTCAAGCGGTAACCCTAGTTTCAAGCGGTAGCCCTAAGCGTTAACTCTAAGCCTAACCTTGTTCCGTAACCCTAGTTTCAAGCGGTAACCCTAGTTTCAAGCGGTAACCCTAGTTTCAAGCCGTAGCCCTAAGCGTTAACTCTAAGCCTACCTTGTTCCGTAACCCTTCAACGCTAGCCCTAGTTTCGAGCGGTAACCCTAACCCTAAGTAAAACCCTAAGGGTTTAAGTCCTTGCGGTGGCGTGATAATGTGAAATCAAATTTTAAGTCTCTGTAAATGACCTGATATCAACATTGTCTAGCTTGCGCATTGCGGGAAATTAACATCTGGCTGTAATTTGAGTGAACCGAACGTCTTTGCGGTCGCACGTTACGTGAAATAAAAGTTTTTAACGGTTTTAACCTGACATCAACACTTTTTGAGGTTACACGTTGCAAAAGATCAATATTTGCTGGATTTTAAGTGAAATTACCGTCTTTGCGGTCACGTGCTGACGTGACAACAAATACAGGGTTTTTTGCATACATAATATCTCGAAAACGAAACAAACTTCAGCAAAAAACATGCAGAACATTGTCTAACGCACCTAAACAAAACTGCATGCGAAATTTGGAGCGTTTTTGATAAATTTCATTTTTGAGTAAAAAACGTAACGCCCTTTTCCACCGAAGCCTTCAATTGATCCTATTCAGGGCTCAAAGTTTATTTTTCGCTTTAGGAGCACTTGTGCGACCAGGTGTGAATTTTTAGGTGCACTGCTGAAATTTTAGGCGCGCAGCTTCAAATACTTGGAGCACCTACTCCAAAAGAACACTTACGCTCCAAAATGAGCGACTCAGGCTTCGTGTTGCAATATGGGCCAATTCTAGCGGTGTTGAACACAACGAAAACAAATGAAAGAATCAGGATATTTCACACAAGAGTTAAGCTTAGAAGTCGTCTTGTTGAGTATTGTCACTATCCAGTTGCTTGTTGTCCTTCAAGTTGTTGTTTGCCTCGCCTTTGAAATTATGTTCACAAAGGTTCTTGATTCTTTCAACATGTGGGTATTCATGCGAACTAGCACGAACTTTGCTCATTTGGCTAGCTTTCCGAGCTATAGAATTCGTGGACCAGCCCGTTCCGAAAGCTCTGTATGTCAGACAAGTGAAGACAAAGCTTTCTTCACAAAAGGCAGCTTTCTGTATGCGAAGAACGAAAACACGAGTTAATCTCATCCCCAGTCTCCACACTTTCCGTTAGGAGCGCCTAGTACAATGACCGCCATAACAACGTGAGAAGAATCGAGTTCGGAGAATCCACTGGGAAATTAGGCTTGAAGGTGACAAATAAAACACACACCGATGACAGAAAAATGGTGCAACTTTATTGTTTGGTGTCTGGTTGTGTTATATCTGTTTAAATTTATAATTGTGTAATTTTAAGCAGGGAAATAAACAACAACCAACTACCTCGGAGTATGTTAGTACGGTCAGGTAAGTAAATACTAGAGAAGTCGCACTGTACTTTGGCTTTTAAGGCACTGTGGTGCGACCACACATGATTTTTTAGGCGCACAGCCAAAAATCTAGTCGCATATGCGACCAGTTGGTCGTTAACTTTGAGCCCTACTATTTATGACCAAAACAGCTGAAAAACCATACCATGTGGGGTTGCACGTACCTATATAGCCCATATTAGGGCGTACCCAGGGCCCCCCCTCACAGGGTGTCGTGCAGCCTAACATTTTCTTATTTGAAATAACCAACTTCACTGTTCTGCTGTGTAGTCCCTAATTGATTATCATAAATAGGTTAACAGCCCCACATACCGGTACATTCTTTTCACTACAACAAGTTAGCTGGCGATTTTACCAAATCTGTGAATTATATACTTCCCAGGATGCCTAGTGCAACAGGCAAGATTTTAAAATTCTGCCAAACTTAATGACAACATATAATATAACTTCTAAACAACACAATTTTTAAGAACTACCAGCTGCAGTACAGTATATTATTGACTAATTTCCTTTCAAAGGAACAAAACTGTGCAGTTCAATGTCATATTTTTCGTGATGTGATATCTACCATGAAAAAAGCATTTCCTATGCACCCGCTCCCCTTCTGTCAGCTCCTACCACTTTGCATCTGGCATGTGTCTTTTGATCATTTGGCCTTATTATATGAATATTCACTGAATGAACCGTGAATGACGAAAAAAAAAATGTTTTTTGGCAACATTAACATAGTAGTTTAAAAATATTTCTTCAACAATAACGGCCTCTTTTTTAAAAAAAATAAATGGTAGTATCTCATGATCACATGTCTCTACTACAACAACAGTCTCTTGTCCAAAATATAAAACTATTTGTCTATCAATGGTATCAATTAAAACAATCATTAACAAAAAACAGACCAAAAAAATCCTTTTTCCAGGAAAAACCCCTATTTGGAATGATCAGCAGATTTGACTATTCTCTGTTCCTGATTTCAAAAAAAAATGTCAATTCACTTTCTGAATAATGACAATAAAAATCTTTTCCTCGACAGTAACTCTCTTTTTGAACTAAGTCAGTCCCTTTTTACAAACATAACAGCTGTGGCGGTACGTGTAGCCTATGAACAAAGGTATAAACTTTGTAAAGAACGCCAATCGCAGGTTACTCAAGGGTGCAAACAATTCATACCATGAGGTTGCTCTAAGGAGCCTTTGATTCTTTCCAGGGAGAGAAGTCGTTCTTCTTGTTGCCTGGTGAAAAGCTTGAGCAAGGCATCCAAGATGTCTTTATTCTTGGTGAGGATGAAGGAGTAATTTTAAAAGCAAATGAGGCTTTTAATGATGTTGATGAAAAAGAGGTAAGTTTTTCTTTAAGTACATGTATGTAATGAAAATCTCACATTTTACGAGCTTTAATTTACATGCACATGTATAGCATGTGGCCCACTCGGAAACTTCTGCTTTTTCTTTCCAGCTGATTGGAAAACCCTGGTCTAGAGCTTACTTCCAGCATATTTTTAGACCTTTTTTTTCTCTGACCTACGTGCTGGTAATTATTATTTAGAAAAAAATATAATTTTTTTATTATAGTGTTATTATTAGCAGTTTGTAAAGCCTTCAAAGAGCTGGTGCACAGATCCAAAAATAAATTTAAATACTTAATAGCATATTTCAAGCATGACAATAAAAAAAGGTTTTAATCATGACAAGCAATTTCTACCTTGAACATGCATGTGTATTTTTTAACAGAAAGAGTTACCAAGACGTCCTGGTGACCGCTGGATGATCCGTGGACCCAGTGAATACGTTCCTCCTGTTGAAGTTGAAGTTGTTGCACGAAGAAAAGCCATTCCCTTAGATGAGAATGAAGGAATCTATATCCGTGACATTAAGACTGGAAGGGTGAGGGCTGTATGTGGTCAGACATACATGTTGACACAAGATGAAGAGCTCTGGGAAAAGGAATTACCTCCAACTGTTGAACAACTTCTGGCAGGAGGGAAGGATCCCCTGGCTGACCGTGGCACCCGGAATGTTGTTGTACCAGAGATTTCTAGTAAGTCATTTTGTGGATATGTTAACATCATTTCAGAGCTGAACATGTTCTCCATCCTTACAAATAATGAATGAAAAATTCATTCAGCAACTGTCTGCCATGTTAACTTGTCTAGGGCAGCAGGGATTTGACAGTGGTAAGAGCACACACCTTCCACACATGTGTCTTAGGTTCAATTCCCAGACCCAGATCATATGTGGGTTTAGTTTGTTCTTAGTTCTCATCCTTCCTCTAAGGGTTTTTCTCTGGGTACTTCAGTTGTTTTTCCTCCTCCACAAAATCAGTAGTACTTTAAAATTTTTAATTTGATCTGGAAATAGTGGATGTAGAGCCTTTTTGTGAAATGCCACTACGAATTCCCATTATTTATTATATATTTATTTATTTCCTTGTCAATATGCCAAAGGTGGTGACCTTAGTAACCAGGCCACCAAAATGCTATATTCACAGCCTGGCCCAGTGGATATAACGACATATAAATTAAAATGGTACTGTGACGAAAATTGCATGTTTCCTGTTGAAGCCATTTAAAAACATAAACAAGTGGTCTGTATGAGAAGAAAAATGCCGTTTACTTTTTTCAAATATCTCTTTTCGTTCCAGAGATAATCAAGTTTTTAAAATATGCAAATTAGCCAAGTGATGATGTCATATACTCAACCAAATTTTGATCAAATATGATGAAAAAAGATATCTCGGCCAATTTGTAACAGAAATGTTTGATTCTTTGCAGTAAGGTTGTGCTAAAGGTGCAACACAATATGAGCTTAAAAGTTTTGTTACCATGGCAACATACTGGGTTACAGACCTCCCAATATTAAAGGCATTTCTAGCTCCATCAGCGTGCTATTTTCATATTTGCAAATGATGCCCCATATGTATGATCCAGCAGGTATATAAATATGTTAGCTCCAGTTTGTGGCCCTGTTTAGCGTTTTTCGAGCTTTTCGAGGCGCGGTGGCCTCATGGTTAGTGCGCTCGTCTCTGGATCAAGTGGTCCGGGTTCAAGCCCTGGCCGGGGACATTGTGTTGTGTTCTTAGGCAAGACACTTTACTCTCATAGTGCCCCTCTCCACCCAGGTGTATAAATGGGTACCGGCAAATTTAATGCTGGGGGGTAACCCTGCGATGGACTAGCATCCCATCCAGGGGGGAGTAGAAATACTCTCAGTCACTTCATGCTAAGGAAACTGATGGGCCACTTGGCTCGTATGCAGACTTTACCTTTTACACTTTTGAGGGGCTTAATTTATCCTTATTATATAGGAATTAGACACATATACCTGACACGTTCTTTCAATAAAATTTACGAGCAGTGCAGGGTGCATTTGTGTTAAATTCTCAGTTCCAAACGCTCCATAAAAAATACAATTCATCGATCGGCATATCAGTGTTGATGGAACTATACGAAAGTTGAAGTCAGCATGTAAATGAATTTTAAGAAGAGGAATAAGATGGTTAAATTTCTGTACAATGATTATTTTTCTTACCTACAACGCTTCAAAACATGAGCAGACATTCTTCTTATCAGTTGCGTGATTGATGTGAAGGTCATGCCGCCACTGAAAATAAGTTATCGAAAACACTTCTGGAATTGTGAGATTCAGTCCACCGTTCTCTAAAGTATTTATCTCAGAAAGCCTTGTGACTTTATCAGGGCCTTTCCATAAAAATTTTTAGATCATTTTCTCCATCTGTTTAATCATTTCGGGTGGGGTTTCTATTATTGAAGACACATATAATAATTTTGGGATTAGGAAAGATTTTATTATTGTTACTTTGCCAAATAGGGAGAGACCTCTGAGTTTCCATAAGTTAATCATTTTTTGAACTTCATTTAATCTATCCTGGAAATTTTGTTTCATAACTTGTTCTTGATCACAGGAGAAGTGAATACCTAGGGTCTTAACACCTATACACCACTCAAGGCCCAGAGGTGTTTCTAAAGACTTTTTGGTTTTTCCAACCCACATAGCTTTGGTTTTAGAAAGGTTCATTTTTAAGCCAGAACATTTTTCAAAGTCATTAAGGATTTGTATTACTTTTTCGACTGATGAAATATTTGCTAGAGTAGCTGTCATGTCGTCAGCATAGAACAAAGAGTTAGTTTCATCTTCCCCAATTTTTATGCCTTCAATATTCTCATTTGTTCTTATAGATAACGCCAAAATTTCAACTTGATTAGTGGTGCAATCTGTCTCAAAATAAGATCATTGAGGTCTGCAGTCATTCCATTTGTGAAATTTTTGTGGCTTTGAAAGTTCGAGTCATTACTTTCTTTTCCCTTTGGAAACACTGACATTAGTCAACTTGTCAGTAAAATCGTTGCGTGGTAGCGGTATTGACGCTTGTGGTAACACGATAATAAAATAGCTCACGTCAGAGTCCCGAGGGTCAACGTCACGTTTTTTCGTTACTTCATTAAATTACCTTGCCTGTAAGGGCTGTTGGTCAAGGATGGAGAAGTCAGAAGGAGATCAATACATATATTGCAGGTCATTATAAACATTTCCCCATGCAATTACAGTCAGTTTGACCTTCGTTCAGAGCTTTGTTCATGTTTCAATGCCTTTCAATCATCCAATTGATCCAACACCTGTCAGGAGATGTTGCTAACACTGGTATTCCTTTCAGTTGAAGTGTCACATTCAAAGTTTGCGTGCAAACAAGACAGTCTGTAAGAAACTGCTTTTCGATATAAAAAGATGGCTTTTGCTATAGTTCTTTGGATGGAAGAAGTTTTATATAGCATCGAAGTGCTTCGCAAGTACATTATGCCGGGGAAATCTTTGAGGGCTTGACTGGGAGGAGGCCAGAAAGGAAGGGAGATCAGTAAAACTCCCTGACCCAGGGAAAATTATTAAGACTGGAGGTTGGTGGTTTTTCAACTGTTTCAAGACCTCTTTTAATGGAACATTCCAGTTTAACTTAACTCTGATGATCGTTCAAAAAACAGGGTAATTATCAGACATGAAGAGCAAATTGAGAAACAATTTTATTCACAGCATTCATCCCGAAATCATATTAACTAAGTTTGGCATGGAGTAACGGTGACTTGATTTACAGATTTTTACTGTTTGAGAAGATTTACGTGCACATGCATTGCATGTACGTAGCTGTAGTTAAAAGTAACATTTAAAGAACAGTTCAGGAGGTTTGGATCATTTAAATGGTTAGTTTCTGAAGCAAACAGGCAATCCAGCCATGCAGTTTTTTAAATTAATTTAGGTGCGCAAAATAGAAGTACCGGTAATTACTCTGCTCCACCTCGGGCTGCTGGACAGTCTTTGTCAAAGAGTTGTATTGTACTCACTGTATTTTAGACTTAAAAATGAAGAACACATTTTGCGGGAAAAAGGCCTATTGAAGCAAATAGAAGAAGTTGTTAAACAGAATTAACATAGTTTTTTTGACGACGCAGTCGAACAATGTAAACAAACGAGTTAAGCGAAGAGAATGAAACATTTTGTCGATCACTAAAAATATTTACAAAGAGTTTGTAATTTCTCACAGCATGGATAAAACTCATGTTTAGTTTATGTCTAGAGCAGTGTGTGAATCAAGTTATTTGCGGGTGCTATTATATCTATTCCGAGTATTTGGATGTGTGCTGTTGAACAGACGAAAATCTACAGCGCTTGACTGTAAACTCATTTATTCAATTATTGAGAATAGTCATGAGAAAAAAACGAGGTGTCTCTTGGAATACTGTACGTAACAATCATCTTAAAAAACACAGCAATTAATGCTTTTCAGTTTTCGGAACTTGTTTTGATGTTTTAAACATCATGATCAGCCTGTATGTCTTAAAGCCTGGATTCACTCGCTGCAGTGACCAACCTTATCAAAAGGTCACACTAGAAGTAACATTTAATCATTGGTCACATATCGTGAATAATCTTTTCTTTTGACTGGCCGTTAAAAATATGCCAAGTTGGCTTTACTGATTTTACTTTTATTGCTACCTACTAGAAGACAATGCATTAATTAATTAATTATTACTTGTTACAAATGTGTAAGCATACTTAGATACTCAGTATGTGATAACAGTACAGGTCAAGATTCCTTCAGTGTTCCATAAAGAGCAACTTCTCTTAATTACAGTCTTTGCTTTAGCCTTGGTGTGCTGGAATTTCAAAACAAGCTGTGCAGGAATCGAAGGTTAATGCACCAGAAACTTTAGGCCACAGTAGAATGCTGCACCGTGAACCAAGTACCTACTGAGCAAATATTTTGGATATGTGTTTATATATGTAAGCAAGCTACAAAGTGAATGGAATAATCGATACAGCTAGATCTAAGCCGAACAGAAGCACAATAAGCGATAACTGTTGTGCATTATTCATGTACTCTAGCTATGACTTACCACATTCGTTTCTTTCCCCCTTTAAACTGCCTTCATGTCAAGCAGGTGCCAAGCGCAAACGAGAAAAGAAATGAATCTCTATCCAGTTTACTCGATCTCATTTCTGTAAATAACCTGCCAAAGGAATAAAACAAAGCACACGAAGCCTAGCCAAGCTTCCTTGTTGCTCACAGGTTATGCAAAGCCTAGATTTGTTTAAAGGAGTGGTTGCTACTCGAGGTTTTTTTATTCATTTGGAATGCATGGAAAATCAGTCACGCTAAGAAAAGTACTTTAAATTCCTGCTACTAATATTATTTGCTTACCTGTCAACATTAATTGTTTTGATGAATAACAGACCGACCTCCTCTGTCTATCTTTCAAATAAACGTTGCTTGATTGGTGCATTTTGTGGTCTTTTTGTTTAATATGATAGGGTGATTTCGTCTGCAGAACGTCTGCAAATTTGCCGACTTTTTTGCACATCATCCCTGCAGACATTCTGTAGATATTCTGCAGACATTCTACAGACATTCTGCAGATGATCTGCAGATAATCTGTAGATCATCTGTAGATTGTCTGCAGATCTGCTACAGATGTGCCAGCAGATCTGTAGCAGACTATAAACAGATCTACTTGTTTCGTACGGGAAGGAGCCCAAGCTCTCTGGGCACTGTCAACATGACATTGCGTAACAGCATTAATATATGGAGTTTGTATGGGAATGTGACGATCATACAGAATAGTTCAAAACAAGGGGAAACAATAACATTGACTTACCGGCCTTAATTTGTTGTGTGTATAACTTGTGTTTTTATGGTGTTTGAAGGCGTTTCAGAGTGATTCTAGTTTTAGCTTCTCTATATTCCTCTCCATATAATTATAATCATTTGTCGGGCGATTGGACTATAAGTTTACCCCTGTGTTTCTATTTCATATCAAAGCTTGGTCACATGCAATGAACAATACTGCAGACATGTAATAAAGGCTCAACCTTCATTCCATGATTGTCTCTACAATGTCAAATCTGATGCCAAAAGGAAAAGATATTTCGAATATGTTGACAAATGGTGCCTTCTTTTCTACGTTCAAGTGTTCACACTGTTCATGGCAGATCCACTCTAAAAGATGGCGTAGTCAATTAGTGTATATACCGATATGGGTTGTTCTGCGAAAAAGAATCAAATGAATTAGCGAAGGTCTTTCTAGAACCAAACCAGAAATCAAATGGCGGGTTATCAATGAATAGAAAATGTGGGCAGAGATTTACTACAGACAGTAGAAGAAGATTTACGTAAGTTGTAGGTGCTAGTTGCCAGGGCATGGCTGTAAAAAGACCTGGTACAAATTATGGAGATGGTAATCAATACTGTATTGACTGTCAAAAAGTGTAAACAAAGAGTTTTCAAGAAAGGTTCCCATAGAATTAACATTAAAGTTGGTGAGGTAAAACACTAAACATCTTTCTATGTAAGTGGAAGGAATTGGAATAAAAGTTTTGTCATTGTTAATTAAAATGAGAATAAGTAAGCTGCCAACATTATGCAGCTGATGGTGCTTCTAAGTGAGTGCACATTAGTAAATTTGGTTGCACGGTGTAAACATTTTCCTATCTGAGTTGAAGTTTAAAAGTGATTGGCATAAAAGCTAAGCTGAGCACTAATTAAATATTATTTTGAAAATGTTAGGACCATGGAATTATATTTATCATACAATTGCCATTCAAATCAGTAAAAGTTTCTGAGCAAAAAGGTGTAACTGAAACTGAATTATTTTCCTTTATGAAGTTTAATGCACTTCATAGTTAAAGTGCCAACAGTATTCTGATCTCTTTCATGTAATGATATCCACCAAACTCTAACATGGATGTAATGTACCATCATTCCATTCCAAAGTGAACAATGTTTTGAAATTTCTCTAGGTTTTCCATCCATTCAGCAAATGTCCAACCAATGGGATGAATTTTCCAATTCAGGTCAAAGTCAAACTTCATCAAGACGTCCTGGTCCTTTAAGAGGTGATTAGTTTGTTTTCACAATTTTGCAGTTAAAAAGCAACCTGTAGTAAGCAGCTTTAAGAATTTTTGAGGTACTTTTGTAAAAAAATGCCTCATAGATTTTGGCCAAAATTATGAGTGGATGAGTCAGTACATAGATGACAGTGGGTGAATGACTGAGTGACAGATGTTTAAAAAAAAGGAATATATAGACATCTGTACTAGTGTAAAACTGCAATGATCAGTCATATCTTCAGATGTTTGACATGTGTCACATCAGTAACACTGGGGCTACAATGAACAACCAATCATACCATTGCTTAAATGTAAAGGTGAATCAAGTGTGTGACAATTTCATCCCAATTTTATTGCAGCCACTCAATATTTTACAAACAGCGGCAAGTATTCTCTTATAATTTGCCTTATTGTGACATTTCCAAAGCTGCATTTTCTGTGGTGACATTAAATTAAATCACACTTTCTTTTGTGTGATGATGGTATAACCCAGGGGGGAGGGGGGCGGTACTTAACAAAGTTTAATACAGGGAGGCTCTGCCCCAAGGTCCAAATCCCTTACCCCTTTTGTATACCATTTTGGCAGAAAAGGTACCCCTTTTATATACCTTTTATTGAAAAAGGGTATCCCTTTCAAATACCTACTTTAGGAAGTCTTGTTCTCATTTTCATGTAGTGCTTAATAAATAAACTGACACAGCCATAAGTGGCGTCTACTCGAAATATTAATTAAAGGCCCTTGTAAATACCTAAATGACCGATTTCCCTAACCTTTATATACCTCAACTTGTGAAATCCCTACCCTTTTATATACCTGAAGCCTGTAAAAGGTACCTCTTTCGGGCGGAGCCTCCCCGCATAGGCCATTATAGGGAGTACCCCCCCCCCCCCCCTGGTGGTTTGATTAAATTAGTTCTTGTTATAAAGTGACTCTGGAAAAATTACCTAGAATAAAAAGCAATCGTCCATTTACCATTAGTTGCTATAGGGGAAGCCTTGTTTACAATATTTGCTTCATTAGCATAAGCAAATCAGTTTCTAACTGAGCCACAGATAAACCAGTTCTGAGTATTGAAAGGTCATTGCACGATTAACTACGCAAATAAATATGAGCCTGATGTGTTGAATACATGTACTTTTTCTGCAATGCGGGTTTAAAAACTCAAAATTTTACAAAGAATTATTAGCGCTTTTGCCACCCAGAAATTTTGCAGTTTTTGAAAGACGATGTTTCGTTGAATAATTTAACAAATAGATTCCATGTTGCCGTGCGTCTGTTCAGTAATAGATCACAGATGACGTCAAAATGTGGTAAGAACAAAAAAGTGGCACACAAGGCGTAGCCGATTGCGTCACTGATGTTCTTACCACATTTTGACGTTTTCTGTGATCTGTTACTGAATCAGACACACGGCAACATGGAATCTATTTGTTTTATATAATAACGAAAAGCCTTTTTATTTCAAAATATTTCAACATAACGCGAAAGCCGGCCTTTTGCCCCACCTTTGCCCACTTTGGTGAAGACGAAAAAAAGCCATTTTACGTGATCTATGATCTATACAAAATGAAGCAATTTCATTGGTTGCTATGCGTAGCAAAGAATTGTGATTGGTCGAGAAAAATCACGCCACTGTCAAACTTGACTCTAGCGTCACTCCTAGTTGAATGGAAACTTATAGTGAAAGCAGAATTGAACTGCAAAATCTACAAATCTTGAAGAAAATGCTGGAAAAATCAAGTCAGTTTTTGTCATCGGAGCAGCCCAGTGAGCTGAAAAGCTTGGACGTTGCCTTGAACATTACAGCAGTTGAAAAAATACCCTCGGAAAACTTGTGGTTGCGATAAACCTAGAGGCCATTTGATTCAAGTTTTGAATGAAAGGAACATAAATGACGGTGGAGATTTTTGTCTTCTGTGTGGTTGGTGATTCTCAAATAAGCTAAATATAGTGTCGGAGACACATTTTAACTGCGATAGTGTTGACCGTGAGCTGTGGTTAGCTACACTTAGCTTGCTGCTGTGCCCTGAAACGGACAGGAATGATTCGCATCGCATCACATTTTTTAAATAGTAATTTTACTTGTAAAATAGGGTTCAACTTGTAGCGTTTCACGGAGATCACATTTATGTTTCATTCCTTAAGTCACACTATACTGCAACTCGTGTTTTTATTAGGTTTATTAACAGTCAATGCTCGTGGTGCAAGTCACGAAAAACATTTACATAAGCAGACATTGCACTTTGATGTGCATGAGAAAAACATTACTTTGTCCTTGAACTACAATTATATCAATTAAGTTTAACTAGAATAATTTGTACTCTATTCATTTCTTCGCCTTACATGCTCAATCCCAGTTTGCATGTCGGGATGCAGGCAGCCTAAACAAAACTATGTTATTACGTGAAATGAATACAAGATAAACGATATCAAGTTATCATTTATAATTGCAGCTTGCCTGTTCTCATACCAAACAACGCCTTGTGTTGACGTGTTCTTCACTAGTGCAAGTAGCTAGTCCGCGATTTGTCTGTAATTTTCCCCACCTCCCCCGCCCATTGTCAATAAACAGCTGGACTACAGGGTTGGGTGCACACCTGTCGCTTAGCTTTGCACGTAGCAGGCCGGGTGGGACCCTGACCCCACCTTAGGCTTATATCTATCTGGGTGTGGCATTGCCGGATTTCATACCGTGAGGGTCTGGGTATGAGTCCGTCTATTATGGGATTAACAACACAAGACCCATATATTCTGAAAGAGCACACCGACCTTTACAAAATCCTCAAGTTTCGTGTTAATTGGGCCAATATCAAACAAGATACAGCCATTCAAAAACTTCAAAATTTAGTAACAAATGTATGGATTGCCGGACACTTGTCCGGAAATCCATACATTTCTTTGCAAATTTTGAAGTTTTTGAATGGCCGTATCTTGTTCAATATTGGCCCAATTAACACGAAACTTAAAGATTTTGTAAAGCTCGGTGTGCTCTTTCTGAATATATGGGTCTTGTGTTGTTAATCCCATAATAGACGGACTCGTACCCAGGCCCCCAACGTATGAAATCAGGCAATGTGCCACGCTTGTTGGCTCATCCCTTATTTCCAGGTGTGGCACGTGCCACACTTGTTGGCTCATCCATCACTTCCGGGGTGTGGTGCTACCACCCCTATTTCCATGTACCTATTTACAGCGTGTGTTCCTGCCACCCTTAGATTTGCTAGGGAGCACCCAACAACCTTAGTCCCATTTACTGCCAAATGGTTTTAAACTTTATTGTGTACTTATGTAAGCGTCCAAAGTTGTTAATAAATTAATCTCGGAAACATTTTGTATATTAGTTAAATTCGAGATAAAGCAATGGTTCTCGGCCTACCAAGACCAAGTTTGTGCTTGGTTTAGTCTCGCTCGACTGCCGACTGCGATTGCTCGAAATTTTTTTCTGGATCATTTTCTAAAAGAAACGCTTTATCTTTCGTTTTCTGGCTTCTCGAACCTGTTCAATGCCTCGGCAAGACTTTTTTGTACCTTATCTTTTGCCTAGTCACATAAAATATTATCCTAATTCTCAAAACTTTTAGTCTGCTTGCAGCCGGTTTTTTCTTTAAGGATCACTTAGACGCCCGGGCTTAGACAAGTGTTTAGTCATCGCGAATCCAAAGAGCGATATAGCAGTATGGCCGAGTAGGGAAGAAGGCAAGACGAGAAAAAACTGTCTGCGGACTCTTTTTAACTTTCCGAACCCTCCGTCAGCCCAGCAACAGAGTTCCTGATTGGTCAATATGTGCCCGATGACAGATAGTTGACAGAAGGGTAAATAAAGCATCACAAATTTCACGTGAAGCATAACAAAGACGAGCGATGTACAAGTCATGCAAATTATGGCAAATCATCCCGAAATCAAGACGCGATCGTCTCGGAGAAGCTTGAACTGTTGAAAACCGGTTCTGGCAACAAGCTGGTGTCAGTGTCCTAAAATACAGGCGCTTGACTCTCTGGTTCTGCAGTAGAAGTTTTTCTCCAGACGTTGAAGGTTTTGATTTATGCAGTGCAGCGTTGTTGAGTCTCGCAATCATCGAAAATTGCTTCAACATCGGCTACGACGGGGTTTAAGTTAGCCTTGAAGAAACGGGGTAGCTCAACGGCGTTTCAAATTTTTAACGCACACTTCACACAGACACTGAAGAATGAACTTGGATTGTTGGAAACGGGATCAGAAGACCCAGCTCTAAACCTAAAGTTTGTCCAATGTGTTGAATTCTGTCGCCTTTTAGTCCTTTAAATGATCACCTACAAAGTCAACAGCAATCCCCAGAGCACGAGGCGTCTTTGGTTTAACTACAGAAGCGAGCTTCTTAGGCTCTGCTTGCGAAATCCACCTGATAAAAGCATTTGGTATTTCGGAAACATAACGCAAGAGTTTTGAGCAACGGTTCGTGATACTCCCGCAAGAAAAATTGATTTCAATTAGTTAATTAGATTATTTTGACGGGTGTGAATATCCTCAAAAACACGAGAAGAGTCTGCAGTCTGTTTTTCTACTCTTGCGTGCCGCGCCCATGTCTTGTCCCATTCTCCTTTAGGCTAAATAGTCTCTCCTCATAATCCCTGCTGAAATTTCGAGAGAAAAACAGACTGCCAGCAGTCTACAAAACTTTCCACCATTTTAAAACGGCAGAGGGAAAAGCTTTGTAACAATGACGTCAATCGTACATCTATCCTCTAATAGATCATAGGCGAGAACCAATCAAAATGCAAGAGTAACTTGGGTTATGATATAAAGATAGATAGATGGATAGATAGATAGCAGTTTTATTGTGAAAATACGCTTAGCTTTTGTGAGACCAGCAAGCTAGACTCACCAGCTAGTTTACTGGTATTTCACACTAAATAATTAAGATAACTAATACAAATTAAAACATCAGTGGCGCACTAAGTAGAATTCAAATTTCTAATACAAATTAATCATCTTATGTAAAACAAAAGAATTACTATAAAGAAATGAATGGATATAAAAACTATAATAATTTGTATTGTGTAAAAAGCGGATAAAAAATTATTATCATAGTAGACCTGACAGATCTAGTGTTCTAATACTTTTTTTAAAAGTCTTGAAAGTTCGAACTGTTCTGCTTGAGTCAGGTAATGAGTTCCAGAGTTTTGGTGCCTTAAACCTCCACGATTTAAAGGGGCACTGTCACGGTATTTTAGCATCACTTTGCAATGCCGAAATATGTTCCTGTATCAATGGAAACTCAAAAATAATGATGCAGTTTTGTCACCGAAACCATTTATTGCTGCCTATCACTTAGCATGGCAAGGATGGAAATGGATTGAAATTTGAAAACTCTAGCCAGTTCTAGAGCCTAGAAAGTTCTAGAGCCATTCCTTGAAAATATTGCCAGAAATTCATTATGGTTTGCTCTCTGAGCCACCATTCGTTTGATATGTTTCTGCTAGTCCATTTGAGCATTTTGGGAACGAGTAAAGGTACCAGGTAAAGATTTCAGCGATGAATGAAGCTGAAAACAGCAAAACTCCTGTGACAGTGCTCCTTTAAGGCCGTAAGTTGTAGTGCTGGCCTTTGGCCGCTTTAAAATGTCACTTCCTCTTAGATATTACACCCAAAGAGCTAAAACTTTAACCATGTATCAAGTTTCACTAACTTTTTAGCTACGTGGAGTCAATGTATACCTAACAAGTTTTCTTCTGTGCTCAAAGTCATATACAAATGAGCATAAATGTAAACAATGACATCAGCATGAATCCCCCTATAGGCTGCATAAAATATAGCTGCCAATCCAGGGCAGCTTCAGTGAAGTTCTTATAAACTTGGAGCTATTGATCAAACTGTTAAAATCAAACCTTGATAAAGTTAGTCTTATTATCACATAATGGTGGCACAAATTGTATCTGTTTTTATGACACACTGTAACCAAACCACCTTGTTGGATTAACCTGATTATTAGTCCACTGAATGCTTTTACCTGCCAGAGCTTTTACACTGTAATTCATGAAAAAACAACTCTTGTGTGCCTCACAGGCCAATGTTTGAATTGACTGCTGCATGGCTACCAAGGTGGAGATAATAATTATTTATAATTATTTAAAAATTTTTGTTTTTCTGTAGAGATCAATAGAAATGATAGTTGCATATCTCTCATTGAAAAATTTGAACTAGTGAAATGACTTAAGCTTAGGCAAGCTTGTTGCTTTGTTGCTCAATGTGTGAATTATATTTTTTGTCAACAGGGTTCAGAGTTGCCTTATTTTTTACTCACATTAGTCACCAGATCAATAAGAGCGTGTTTTTGCCACAGTGTATGTTCAATTGTTTTGTCCAGAGTGGCATAATGGCCAAAGATAATTTTAAAGTTTTTCTGTTCTCGTGGCCAACACATAACAGCTCAGGTGTCTATCTTGATTTGTGATTGGATGACTGAAAAATGTTCAGCTGAAGCTGTGACACTGAGAAACTTGACATGTGCCCTAGGTATAAGGTTAACTTATTTTTTCCTTTGTTTCAACAATACTGCTACAGCAACGTTTTTCTGTCACACAAGTTTGCTTGCTGAATAATTTCCTATTCCAATATTGTGTTATAACAATGAAAAGGTAATGCTCCCTCATAATTAACCAAATAATTCAATGGCTGGGTGTCATAATATACTAATTTGAACAATTATAATAAATTATTAAACTTTTTAAGAATTAGAAATTCTATGAGGTTTCCTCTTATAGTTCACCACTAAATTTTCTCAGATTCTTATTGGTTTAAACTGATCACACAGCGCAATTGTGTTCTCTGCAAAGAGACAAGCTATGAGCCCATAGTGCCCGTCCGAGGAAAAATACCCAGAAGTTCATCACTCGCATGGAATTATCATTTAAAATTGAAGTTGCATTCTTCGATTCTTAATCATTGGTTTAGAGTGATCACGTGACACGATAGTGTTCATCCGTGGAGACATTTTTCAGCTCATATTGCCCGACCTAGGAAAATACCCTGATGGATAGTAGTTGTCCATGAAAATCCTTCTGTAAACAAGCAGGCTTATAGAAAATAAACAATTGAAACTGCATTGAGTGGGATTCCAGGTCCGTTTTCTCTTTCATATTTTGCATTGGGCTTTAACAGATTTCATCTAAAAAAATTCATTTCCAAATCTCGAGTTCATAACTTAATTGTTAATTAGTAGCAACTAAGCTGTCTTTTATTGGAAATCCGCAAATCCGATTGGTTTTCTTATCATTTTCTATTCGTTGATAGCTAGGCAATGACAGAGCACATGCTGCCTTGAAATTTAGCCTTAAAAATCCATTTTATTGTCTGTTAAAACAATTAGGCTACTCGCCTTTCCTTTCTATGATCAATAATTAACTTGGCTACACCTCGCTGACTATTCCCTCATAGAAAACTTTTTAGAAAAAGACCTTTATTTTGGGGATGTCGACCATCTGATCAGAAAGCAGTGTCAAGTAAGCTAGAGCTTGACAATAATTTGAATACCTTTTTTGATCATTACTTTGTAGAACAAAGAGAACCCAGAAGTAGCTTTGGAAGAAACAAAACCAGTGTTGTGACTTTCAGAGTGCCTCATAATGCAGCAGTCCAGATATATGATTACAAAGAGAAGACTGCCAGGTACAATTGTTCTAACAAATGACTCTAATGTATTTAGTCTCGTGCATTTTAACAGGAGATTTTTTACAATATTTTAAATCAGTGATATCAATCATTGATGACCATCATTAGTGTCTTCATTTGGCTGTTGTCTTCACAGTTCAGCTCTCTGTTTTAGTAACATTTATATTTCTTTAGCAGAAAAAAAGTGAGCATATCTTCCTTTGTAAGTTTTTGACAAAAACAAAGGTATCATCAGATGTTACAAACTTTGCGACAAACTTTGCTAGTTCAATGTATTAATGAATTTAAAATGAACGAAATTCAACGTAAAACACCACACTAAAATTTAAAACCGTCTTGACAAACAGTAATTGTTAGATATTTTTTGGCCTTGAGACTAACAAGTTACATACAGGCAGCAGGTGTCTCAAAACGTACTGACAGTCCTTCATAACACACTGCACTATCTGAGATTGTCTCACTAGTTTCTCGAGTTGCTCGGAAGTAAATAGCAAAGGATATTCGGAGTTTGAGTAGCCAATCAGCGCGCGCCTTCAACGCTATCCACTGTTTTAGTATATACTAATTTTAGTTAGCAGGGATAGTTTCTTGCTTATCTGCTGATAGCAATTGACTTCTGTAACGTCATAACCAACCTTATGTTATACGCTCGACAATCACTATCAAACAAGTTGTATGTGCTACTGATAACCAAGACGAGTTGCAATCTGAATCAAGTTACATTGTTTTGTCCCTTTCCAGAGTTGTGTTTGGTCCTGAGTTGGTTATGCTGTGTCCTGATGAACAGTTTACCCAGCTCAGTCTGTCAGGAGGAAAACCAAAGAAACCTAATGTAATAAAAGCACTGTGTCTGCTTCTTGGCCCAGACTTCTGTACTGACATCGTCACAGTAGAGACTTCTGATCATGCTAGACTGCAGCTTCAGTTATCTTACAACTGGTAACTAGATTTATGTCATTCTTTACTTTCAGGGATTTTCTCCTAAGACCTCTATCTCTTTGACAGATAAAGAACCCTCTTATCGTCCCTCCTGAACTCCCAAAAATATTATATACACACTTCAGCCCCTCGGCAAATACTTATTTTTTCAAGATTTGTGTTAACATTTCAGTGAGTGAGTAGCGTCAGTTTGTTGGTGATATACTTGTAAGTAACACATTAACGTCCTAACGCAATTCAGCGTGCGCTCAAGTATGGCATAAAAACAAACATGGCATCAATACAGCGATCATTTTATTTGCTCAATGTCCGCGCTATCTGTACTATTCAGAGTTCTTCACAAATGAACACAGTGTATTGATGGTTTTACTTTTTATTACAAAGGTATGCTAGAAAAGGTAACGATGCACAGAACTGAGCTCAGCTTTTTCTTTGTTGCTAAAAGAACCCAGTTAAATGCCCGGGTTAAATGCAGCGCATGCGAAAAAATTGCAAATGAGTGAAAAATTGACTTCCTCGGAGATACGCCTATTTCTCGAGAACCACGCATTAGAATTTCACGAAATTTGGCACAAAAATACTTTAGGAAATAAGTAACTGAAGGATTGAGAAAAATTGAACTTTAACAAAGGAAATTCAAGATATGCCAGTGAACCTTCAACGAGGGATAATTAAAAATCTGTTTGTTAAATTATTATAAAAATAGCGCTAACTTGTGAGTATCGTTACAAGCTTGTTGCATGCAAATTACAAAGAAAATCTAATGACTAGATTTTGTACAAATAAACAAAACCGATTTTAAACACCTGTTTACATTTAATTATGTTGCCATGGCAACGGTACATACGTCAGCGTAATTGTCAAAAAGTTGAAGTTTGTGTTGTTAACTTGCTTGATGCCATTTTTGGCGACCAAAGGATGGAGGGTTTAGAGAAAAAGGTAAATGAAACAGAGGTATCAAACTGTGACCTTTTTTTAACAGGCACTTTGAAGTTGGTGACAAGGGTCCAAAGGATGCTGCGAAGTTGTTTTCTGTTCCAGATTTTGTTGGAGACGCTTGTAAAGCGATTGCTTCAAGGATACGCGGTGCAGTGGCTGGGGTCCAGTTTGATGACTTTCACAAGGTGTGTTTTGGGCTGCCATTTTATTGTTTCATTAGTATGATAGCAGCCAGACAAGATAGAAATAATGTACATTAAGTAATAGGAAACCGGGTGAAAAGCCTCACAGAATTTCTACTGGAACACTCAAGATACTTTTAAAACATCCATAAAGATAACGAGGACTTTCAAAGTTCATGTACATAGCAAAGATCTCGGCAAAGAAACTTACTGATGCTTGAAAGGAAAGGGTTTTTTAACCGGACTTTTTAATCTGGGGTGCCTGAATTTCATTCGTTCTTCCAAGTAAAGAGAAATGGTCTTTTCTGATTTTATTGCTCATTGGACATCTCTTCTCTGTAGTAATGAAAGCTGGTTAGACTACTTTGTAGCTGTCATTTGGGTTGTCATACAGCGTCCCAAACAACATAAACAACGACTGTCCTGGAGATGGCATTCAGTTGGATTTTATACCACTTGCTAATGTTTCTTTTAACTAATTTTGCTTGTTATAGTTGCAATCATCAACTTTTCAAGAATAGGGTAATAAAAGCAAGCTCTACTGATTTTGCAGAATTCAGCAAAGATCATCCGTACTTCAGTGTTTGGCATTGATGACAATCACAAAATTCGAAACAAGTTCACGTTCCCTGCAAACAATCTGAACATAACAAGTATTGATATCCAATCTGTGGAGCCAGTAGATCAACGAACCAGAGATGCACTACAGAAGTCAGTCCAGTTGGCCATTGAGATTACAACCAATTCACAGGAAGCTACAGCCAGGTGATTAGTCAATGATTATAGTGACTGACTAAATCACATATACGATGCATGTAAATATGCCACATATGAATGCCACAATAAGTTATATCACTGACTCGACTTCTCAATCAAAGGCCACTTGTGACCCCGGTTACAATGTGTTAGCAACAGCATATGTTGTAAACTTCACTCAGCTGCTGCCAATTATATACTCTTTTGTGAGTGTATCGATAATACTCTTGTTCTTAGTGTGGGATGAACTCATCGCTAGCGCTGAGATTCTTCAATGGTGTGGTATTCTTCAGCGCTAGTTTCAAAAAAAGGAGAGAACAAGCATCTTAAAACTTTCGGGAATGAACTGAGAGGTACACCATGTTCATTGCTTTCTAATTTCACTAGTGACTAGTAATAGTTCACACTAAATCTGCCCCCGCTTCTATTTTATCCGTCAAGGATATAAAATTGTTATAAAAATTCCACTGCGTTAAAGGAAAGTATTATTGTATGAACTAAATTTTTTATTTTTTGTAAACTATATCACTCATACTGTTCAAGTAACTTAGGCATCTTATCATAAATATGATCCAAAGAATCAACAAATAAGTTAACACAACGAACACATTCTGTATGAACTCATTCTATTACATGATACTCTTTACATAATACTCTCACGAAGTGCATTCTAGAAAGAATATCAAACCACTCTGTTGTTCTAATTTGATACTGAAACAAATCATTTGTCTTGATAAACGAGGACTCTACGAGCAAACGTATCTCGAAAGCAGAACAGAAGTCGAGATTTATTTTCCCAGATGTAAACAGAAGTATCGTGTTGCAGTCGCCTTTTATGCAAATTAAGTCAAGCTTTTGTCCTCAATGAAAACGCCGCAAAACATTAACTTTTACATTTGGATCCCTGCCAGTCAACCCAGCCATCACATGGGCTCTACGCCACGTAAGATTACTCAGTAAAAATAAGCGATCCAAATAAACGTGATCTTTATAATGTGGTGTTTGGGTCGAGTCTGTCGACCCCGTTGCTGATTTGTGTCCGACAGATCAACTTCTGTACCAAAAAGTTCAATCTGGTACTGCTGGTATCCGGTCGTTTCGATACAAGTCGTATCGAAACGACTTTACATTTGTATCGAAACGACTTCGATTTGTATCGAAACGACTTGTATCGAAACGACTTTGTATCGAAACAACCGTAAACCGTACTGCTGAATAACCATTTAATTCAAGATATGAAGAAATCACTTTGATGACAGATACCAGCCCTAAAATATATTTTGGCAAGATCCTCTCCTCCTCGTGCAGCAAATAATATCTTCCTCGATCTCCTCCTCGTGTTCGTGGTTGCAAGAATTACCCATGTAGCATTGCCTTGCGAGCTGACTGAAAAATTAACCGGGACCACCGTGCGCGCCTAGTTTCGTCAAATCGGGATTGATTCGCATACTACACCAATATTTCACACATTCTTTATACGTATACGCGGGGGAGACTATAATGCCTCCTCGGGTTTTGGCCTCTGGGCCAAAACCCTGCGGGGGCAATAAAAAGCAATGGCAGTTCGACCGAAAATTTCGGTTTGAATTTCGAAATTTTTGCCTGTCAAATATAACAGTATTTTCCACCAGATTTCTCAAAGTGATTCATCAAGTGAAAACAAAGAAAATCACAACCGTGAAGGAGGTTTGGATACCTGGTCTTAGTTAGCACAGCTTTTATTTTGATTGAGAAGACATATCAAACACTCCAGACAGTGTTTCATCGGCTATCCAAACACCTCGAATTTTGGATATCCGATGAAACACTGTCTCTTGTGTTTGATATATTACATAAAAAGGACATCTGAGATATCGTTCCATTCCCATTTGGGCGCATTTACCGCCAAGGTTTACTCAGCAAAATGCAGGAGGACAATAGTGAAGTGCTTGTCTGTAATGCTGTAAGCTGTTTCATGCAAAGAAATTCAACACGCAGTCACGATTTTGAGCAAACTCTTCCGAAATATTCAGCTGACAAATTCAAGCTTCAATTCCATCTGATAGGAAATTTATTTGAACGACCAGTCCTTGTTCCAGAAAGCAGATCCTATCGTTTTTGTGGATAGGCAATCAACAACCTCGGACTGTGTGTGATCCGAGGCAACAACTTTGCGGAAACCATCTGTTCTATTCGTTTTGTAATGGGAATTCCTGAAATTGTGGTCAAATGGAACGTACACAATGAGTTCAGGAATTACTTTGGCAATCTAATTCAACTAACATATCTTTCTTAACCTTTAAATCTTTTTTTAGTTTATTAATAATTGTAACAGGACTGAGTGGAATCCAATTCGGTCTGTAATCATACGAGTGATTAACAACATCGGACGACCGCGAAGCGGGAGTCCAATTTGTTAATCACGAGTATGATTACAGACTGAATTAGATTCCACTCAGTCCTGTTACCAATTAATCATAACAAGTACAATTTCCCACAAAAGTAAAACTTTCGTATGAAGAAGAGCTTTAAAAAGGCGTTTTTAAATATCATAATTAAAAATATGGAGAATAGCTTACAAAATGGCTGTCAAGTTCTTTTCAAAACGGTGACAGGAGACTAAACCCCCACAATTTTACCAAGTCAATGTCTTAAATTGGTTACTATAATATAGTGATCGTTGTGATTGGTGGATTTATTGGAGAAGACTTTAAATAATTGGCTCATGTGACTGTCGATTACACTGTCCGATTACAACTTTGCAGATTAATTAGAGCAAAATACAGCAGTTTACGCACCAATCACCTTTGAGGAAATTGTAATTGTTGCGATTAGATCAATTATTTTCCATGTTTTCCTTCATCAAGTGAATTATTATATTGTAGCCTGTATAGCAGGCATTTCCAATAAAGCATGCAAAGGGAACGAAATTGAGAGCGAATGCCCACCCCAGACGTGCTCCTTCGCTCACCCGGTTGCTTTGTTCGATCTCTCCGCTTGGAAAAGGAAAGAAAATGACTGTTACACAGTTTATTATTAATAACAGAAATACATGTTTTTATTGCGATTGCGACAGAAACTTCTAGACAATAAACCCGTATTTGATTCAGGTTGTGCATATTGTAGTACCCCTAAACTATACTTATTTTATTGTGTGTATATTTTTAAGACATGAAGCAGAAAGGTTGGAACAAGAAGCTAAAGGTCGACTAGAAAGGCAGAAAATAACAGATGAAGCTGAGGCAGAACGTGCAAGAAAGGAGTTGTTAGAGCTTCAGGCTCAGAGTGCTGCAGTTGAATCAACAGGACAAGCCAAGGCTGAAGCACAGTCCCGAGCAGAGGCGGCTCGAATTGAAGGCGAAGCTGCAGTTCAACAGGCAAAGTTGAAGGCAGAAGCTGCTAAGATTGAGGCTGTAAGTCTTTTTAACGATGTAACAACTTAAAGACATTTATTTTTATTATTTTATTTAAAGACATGATTGATCATCGCAGATTTTCACAAAGCAGATGTGAAATTAATTCTAAAGGCTTTAATTTCATAAGTATTAAGTTGTTTATAGAACTACGATAATCATTTTTGTCTTCATATCTTACTCCGCATCTCAAATATATGATCTTTCATATATTCACTGAATTTACTTGTTATTTCTTGTATACTATCTTGGACAAAACGCAGATACTGACATTCATTTGACTGAATACCAAGGTGATGATTGTAATCTGGTCAGTAATCAAGCTGCTCTTGGAATTTTGATTAATAGACCTTTATCTCGCAATGCTGAAACAAAAGATTTTGCCCGTCTAACCTCTCATTATTCAGTGCAAGGCTGGACGGGCAAAAACAAAGCTTTTTGTTCTCCTGCGACTCAAAATGGCCGCTGTGTGATAAAGTTCTATACTGCTTGCACGAGTCGTATTCGGTGGAATGCCCTGGAAAACCAAATGAGATCAATTTCCGAGATTGACGCTTTTAAAAAGTCACTCGAGTACTTTTTCAGCCACATATATTGTAAATACGTAGAATTCTTATATTAGTTTTATTGTGATTAGTTTAGGAGGTTTAATTTTATTGTACACGACCAGATCAGCTTTGCTGAACTTTTTTAATCGTGATTAAATAAATGCTGTTGTTGTTGTTGTTATTATTATTATTATTATTATTATTATTATTATTATTATATCATCATCATCATCATCATCATTATTATTATTATTATTATTATTATTATTATTATTATTATTATTATTATTATTATTATTATTATTATTATTATATGCACTTAACACTGTCGTTTTCATCTAAACGTGGACATCTGACGAAAAATTAAGTTCTGATTGGGTACCAACGAAACATGTTTTACCGTTAAACATTTTAAGTTTGAAGGGCGTTCAAGCAAGTTTTGCTAAAATGATAATAGCTTTATTTGAGAATCGAATGTATTTAGCAATAATGCTTATTGGGAACACTAAATAAGTAACCAAATATGGCAAATAGAAAATAATCTATCAAGAATCCCAACTGGTTGGAGGCTGACCAGTTGCCTATTTACATAACGCGGTCGAGGAGTTGAACTCGGGACTACCGAGAACAAATCCAAACTTGTTGCCCGTACTATTAATGGAAGACATCTACAATTTCGATTACTTTAAACCTGTTTCTGTCAGATTGTATTCTGCAAGCTGACTACCATGTCAGTACAAGCTGAGAGTGAATGGCAGGGGTATCAACAGCCGTGTGTTAGTGCTGTACATTGCACTATCTTAGATGTAAGAAATTAAATTTATTGTACTCGTTACCAGACTTCTGCATCATTAGTAGGTTTCAAATGTAAAACTTTTTTGGGGAATTGTGAATATCTTCTGAATTAAACAAGTTAAATCTTCTGAGTAATTTTATTACGTTCCGTTATAAGGAATCTGAACTGCAACGTCTGAGTAAAACAAGGGAGGCAGAGCTGAAGTACCAACATGAACAGAACACCTTGGATGTAACAAAGACCAAAGAGATGGCAGGCATTGAAACAGACAAGTTTAAGAACATGGTGTCATCTATCGGTTCAGATACTATTCAGGCAATAGCCACAGCTGGACCAGAGATGCAGGTTCGTACTTTACCTTTTTTATTTATTCCTTTTACTTTACTAGTATCAGCTCGAAAAAACATTTGTAAAAACGTAAGAAAAAACTTGTACTAAAATGGCGATGAGACTTAAAAGGAACCAGAGAGCTTATACGTGTTTAGGCCTCCTGAAGTTATACACAGTTATAAAATAGTTAATTACAAAGATATGATTACATCATGTATAACAGTAGAAAATTCTCGAGTATCATAAGTTGTCGTGATGAAAGCTGGCTTCAATCTGCAAACAGCTTGATTCATGACACAAAATTCCCTTTTTACATGTCTTCTACCTGTAACATATATGGTTATCTGCTGGTCAGTTAATCTTTTTTTGTTGTTTTACTTCAGGTGAAATTGTTGCAGTCTTTGGGTTTGAAGTCTACCCTGATAACAGATGGTAGCTCCCCTATTAACCTGTTTAGCACAGCTCAAGGTCTGATTGGTGCTATTCAGCAGCCAGGCTCTTCTGCAGACTACTGACTGTGTCTGGCTTATAAAACACTTTAACACAGCACCTAAACTGCGAGAATTAGTGAAGCCTGTAATTAGTATTATAGCAAATAAAGCGGTTTACGCTCGAGTGTCGAAAGTACTATACATGAATTAGCTAAAAAACCTCTCCGTCGTCCAAGTAAAAACCAAAAGCAATCTTGACGCTCTTTTATCTCCCACACGTTATACCATACGTCACTTCAGTTAGCATGTTTACGTGCATTTACTGTGTTTTGATTGGTTCATAGGTTTGTCTGCGTCCTTTGTGATTGCCTAGAGTGACTTTAACATAGTTTTTCGACACTCAATTGAAAACCCGCTATATTCAATAGAATAATTTTCGATTTATTTCCGTATAGACTAGGTCAAGAAGTAAAGGCTCGCAGCCACTCCAAATTTGTGGAAAACCCAGCACATAATGTTTTGAAATTGGTTAACATTCAAATAGGCAAAAATGTACTGAAAGGAAAAAATGTCATTAAGTAGTTTGGCATTGTCTTGGCAATTAAATTTGATAACATAGACATCTGATTAAATCCAGTAGTAAATGCTTAACAAGTTTTATCATTAGACTAAAGTAACTTTGATAGACGTAAAGTGTGTATCTCTGTTCAGCATGCCAAGAAACTGGCCTTTATACCCGTGCTTCCAAGAAACTGTAATTTTAACGTAACATTGAGAATGTATCACTCTGATGGAAAATAGTAATAACAGAGACAAATCTGTGTGTCTAAATTCTGAGTTGTCTTGTGACTACTTGGAATAAAAATATCGGTCAGAAAATAAGTTAATTATGACATCACAATGGCCAAGGAAGTTTTGGAATGGTCAGTGGCTATCATAGGCAGTCACTTAAGGTCATTCCCCAGTATTGCATTCTGCAGCTCCACTGCGCGTACTTTTACGCGTGATTAGCGCGCGCATTAGAAAATGGTGGCTTTTTCTTTACGGCTGGACCTCGCCAAAAGAGGTAAATGGTCATTTTCTCGAAAACGACTACGGTGACCTATCATTTTTTTTCTGTTTTGAACTAAGTAGGAAATTTCTCTCTGTAAAATAAATATGGGCCAATTCTCAGTGTTGAGCAAAAAAAAAACGTCGGAAACGTGGATTTAGCAAACAATCGTAACTATAATGATGGTGCTATTATAAGGTTTCATATGGAATAAACATGGTGCTGTTGCTCCTAAACGGACATGGGGACCCGTCATTTTTATTTCAAAATTTAAGTTTCTATAATATAAACAATCAACTGGCAAAGTTTGAGATAAATCTCAGTGTAGGTTCTATTTCAGTGGAATGACCTTAAAACTGGTCAGAAAATGGTGATTTTTCTACGTCTAGAAAAAGCTGATGTAACAGTAACAACACACTGTTAAGAAACAGGTCGTAAGGAAGCCATTAACTTAAATGATATCACTGAGTCGAAAACCATTTGAATATCTTATATCGGTATAGGTAGTCATACGGCTTTTCTCGTTCAATTTGGAATTAATTTGCACGCGTGAGTTTTTCAAAATGCTGAAATTGCACGAGCCGCTTCTGCGTGGAGGATGACATTATGATTCGCCGTTTATTGTATGTTCCGGATTACGTGGTTAGTTTGGGCCGATTCTAACAAGCCAGGAAACTTTTCCCACTTTGGTTCCCTGCCTGCGCATGGGCTTCCTCCCACCTAAAGGGCGCGAAATTCGGGGCACTTTAAGTTTGCAATCTAACGCTCGCATATGACTCGCAGGCTCTCTGCGAGTCTGCAGAAAAAGTTTGGGCCGATTCTAACAAGCCAGGAAACCTTACTTTTTTACTTCCTGCGCATGCGCTTCCTCCGACCTAGAGTAGCGAAATTCGGGGCACTTTAAGTGTCCGATCTAACGCTCACAAATGACTCGCAGGCTTGCTGCGAGTCTGCAGAAAAAAGTTTGGGCCGATTCTAACAAGCCAGAAAACCTTTCTTACTTTGGGTAACTTCCTGCGCATGCGCTTCCTCCGACCTAGCGTCCGCATAATTCGGCACACTTTAAGTTTGCGATCTAACGCTCGCAAATGACTCGCAGGCTTGCTGCGAGTCTGCAGAAAAAGTTTGGGCCGATTCTAACAAGACAGGAAACTTTTCCCACTTTGGGTTCCTGCCTGCGCATGCGTTTCCTCCGACCTTAAGTGGGCGAAATTCGGGGCGCTTTAAGAGTCATTGTCAGAGAAAACCGGGCAGTGCCAAAAGATTGGGGTCAGCTGATTGCCTTTATTTTTTCACCATTTAAAACCAAGCTGGCAAGATTAACTTTGGTGACATTAACAAGATTTCTCGGAGTCTCACTCCCGAGATTGACCACCCCCCTAGTTTTCGGCCAAGAGAAGCCCTAAAAACCACCAAAAACAATGCCAATTTCTCGGGTCTAAAACAATTTTCCCTTAAGGAATTACTGCACAGATATTTTTCTGAAGCTAAAGTACCTTAAAATAAACGTTTTGGTTGCATAAAATGAAATATTTAATGTAACGGTAATTTTGCACAAGGGTTTAAATCCAGGTATGTTGCGTGACTGTTACAGGACAGCGAATTTGGGAGATTTTCGAAGTGCATTTTCTTGAAAGTGCGGCTGTTTATTTGTTAAATAATTCCATCTTACAATAGTCTATACCCTTCTAAGTCAAAAGAAAAAAAGTATTGATTGGCACAAGAAACTCTTTTCACAGGAAGCCTATTTTCGTGAACGTGATTTTGCGGTATTTTGCATAAAACATGTAACCTTGCTTTTTAGTAATGCCCTTTAAATTGTAACTTTAGACAGCTGAAAACTTCATCATCCGTATAAAAAAATAATTTGGAAAGGATACTGCAATGAAAAGAAATCATCCATACCTTGGAGCAGCAGGTATGATATAAATTATAAAGCAGACGTATTAATTAGAATTAATTATAAAGAAACGACTGGACGATTTTTAAATTGTCCGTGCGACGAATTTTCAGTGATATAAAGTTTCAGGGGATTATTTTATTACTTGGATTTTTCAGAAACTTTTTGCTGGCCAGACTATAAAATTAAGAAATTAATAAACTACCTACACGTATAATTGTGACTGCGTAATTTGAGATCGAGCAATGGCATCTGTATTGCCGGATTTCATACCGTGGGGGCCTGGGTACTATCGGTGTATTATGGGATTAACAACACAAGACCCATATATTCAGGAAGAGCACACCGAGCTTTACAAAATCCTTAAGTTTCGTGTAAATGGCGCCAATATTGAACAAGATACAGCCATTCAAAAACGTAAAAATTTAGTAACAAATGTATGGATTGCCGGACACTTGTCCGGAAATCCATACATTTTCCGGACAAGTGCCCGGCAATCCATACATTTGTTACTAAATTTTTACGTTTTTGAATGGCTGTATCTTGTTCAATATTGGCGCAATTTACACGAAACTTAAGGATTTTGTAAAGCTCGATGTGCTCTTTCTGAATATATGGGTCTTGTGTTGTTAATCCCATAATACACCAATTGTACCCAGGCCCCCGACGTATGAAATCCGGCAATGTCTCACGCGTAGCTGGGTTATCAGGTTTCATTGACGACTTACCGATAATTAGGGTTTTTACCACACTTGCTTTGAAATATGAACTGTTCGTTCGCTTCGCAAGAGTCACCTTGTAGTTCTTACGGATCTAGTACAAATGTTCTGCCGTTGGATGCTTGTTAAGAAGACATAACACAACACTTACTTGGACTTGGCGAGTTGGCGTGAGTAGCAAGCGAGGATGGCGATCCGAAGGAATAGAAATCACTGAAAAGGAGCTCATTTTAACCCATTGACTCCTGGAACTTTTTGCCAAAAATGTATTTTTTGGACATTTTGGTGGTTTTGAGGCTGGATCTCGGCTAAATTAGCTTTAATCTGGTTGAAAATGCATTTGTGGCACGACAGCTAGCCTTTCTTGCCACTAAAATCGCGTTTTACGAACTTTGGGTCCGTGCATGCGCAGAAATCAAAATTTTGAGATTTTTGATGTTTTTTTTCTTTTCCTTTTTCTCCTTTTCTTTTCTTTTCGCTGCAGGGATTGACCTTTCACTGGGCTTGCTTACAGTTAAAAAACTTCTAAGAAAGAGTCATCGAGGCGGCCAATTTTTACCGTGGAGCAGTTAGGTTTAGTGGCAGTAAATTTTGCTCCGAGTTTTTCACTCATCTTTATGAGCATTTTTGTGCATATCTCGGGCTCCATTAAGCCGATCACTCTGATCTAGGCATCATTGGAAAGATCTTTTCCTCCTGCAGAAGTTGAATGTAGATGATGCCAATTTTGGTCAAAAATGATGACGTCAGAAGTGGAAGAAAGGCCAAGGTTCGTCACGGGCGGTTATGGGCGGCACAGGCGTCAATGGGTTAATAAAAAAAACCTAAAATCCATATTTTGCGGAATTCCTGGCGTTTTTGGGCTTGGCTTGGATAGGTTTCCCAAATTTATAACAAAAGGGCCCATCTTCTGGAAAATTGGGTCACGTGATTAAACAGAGCTGGACCAGCGCCGTAGCTAGTAAGAGGCCAACCGAGGCACTTGCCTCGATCATTTCTTTGGCTATAGTACCTAATACCTAGGAAGAGAACTCAACCATGGACTGATTGCCTCAGTCATAAGTTATTCATTGACATTGCCTCAGTCACAATTTTTTTCTGGCTAGCCAGCGCGACATTACACTACAATAGTCGAACTCGACACGCCTAGAGTGCCTAGAGCATTTCGTAATATTTATGACAAACGTAATTTACCAGGTAAAATCAACAAAATGATTTCAAAGTAATAAGAAGGTACTCACTGGACCCAACTGGGACAACAGCATTGTGTGAAGATTTCCTTCGACACTACGTAATTGACACTGCGTGGGTCCTTGACCTGCTTGCGTTGACCTTTGTGCGATGGATAGCAACATGTCGAACTTTTACGACCTCTTCAGTCGACTGTCAGGTCTCTCCTTTGTTTAGGACAGATGATCATGGTTGCTACTCTGTCTTGAGATAAATCGAAGTGTCCAGCTCTGTTTAAAATGAGCTCCTTCTCAGTGATTTCTATTCCTTCGGATCGCCATCCTCGCTTGCTACTCACGCCAAGTCCAAGTAAGTGTTGTGTTATGTCTTCTTTACAAGCATCCAGCGGCAGAACATTTGTACTAGATCCGTAAGAACTACAAGGTGACTCTTGCGAAGCGAACGAACAGTTCATATTTCAAAGCAAGTGTGGCAAAACGAAAGTACGCTAATCATCGGTAAGTCGTCAATGAAACCTGATAACCCAGCTACGCGTGAGACATAGAGATGCCATTGCTCGATCTCAAATTACGCAGTCACAATTATACGTGTAAGTAGTTTATTAATTTCTTAATTTTATAGTCTGGCCAGCAAAAAGTTTCTGAAAAATCCAAGTAAAAAAATAATCCCCTGAAACTTTATATCACTGAAATTTCGTCGCACGGACAATTTAAAAATCGTCCAGTCGTTTCTTTATAATTAATTCTAATTAATACGTCTGCTTTATAATTTTTATCATACCTGCTGCTCCAAAGTAAGGATGATTTCTTTTCATTGCAGTATCCTTTCCAAATTATTTTTTATAGGGATGATGAAGTTTTCAGCTGTCTAAAGTTACAATTTAAAGGGCATTACTAAAAAGCAAGGTTACATGTTTTATGCAAAATACCGCAAAATCACGTTCACGAAAATAGGCTTCCTGTGAAAAGAGTTTCTTGTGCCAATCAACACTTTTTTTCTTTTGACTTAGAAGGGTATAGACTATTGTAAGATGGAATTATTTAACAAATAAACAGCCGCACTTTCAAGAAAATGCACTTCGAAAATCTCCCAAATTCGCTGTCCTGTAACAGTCACGCAACATACCTGGATTTAAACCCTTGTGCAAAATTACCGTTACATTAAATATTTAACAATTATTCTTTGAACTCGAGGTGAATAGTGGCAGAATATTTACCGAGCCGCGAAGCGGCGAGGTAAATATTCTGCCACTATTCACCGAGATTGAGAAGAATAATTGTTTTAGTATATACACAGGAAGTGATCTCAACAACATTTCAGAAGGAAACCATTAAAAATATATTTAATTGACCTCTCAATTCATGCGTGGAAAACGTGCAAGCTGTACAAACATGCGCGAATTCGCGAAACTATTTACAGAATCTTTGAACATGGAAAATCTATAGTTAATCTTCGAAAAAAACTCGTGACAGTCTAGAATAATGGTCCTTAAACACCGTTCAAATCAGTGTGAATCAAAGTATGCTTTATTCAAAAGTATGCTTTATTTTTGTTGGGCTTACGCATTATTCACTCGGTAGGGGGTGAATAATGCTCATTAGCCAGAGATAGCGAACCAATCAGATTGCTTAAAACACCAAGATCACTGAGTGTGTATACTAATGTTATTTTATGCAACCAAAACGTTTTTTTAAGGACTTTAGCTTCAGAAAAAAATCTGTGCATTAATTCCTTAAGGGAAAATTGTTTTAGACCCGAGAAATTGGCATTGTATTGGGGGGTTTTTAGGGCTTCCCCCTTGGCCGAAAACTAGGGGGTGGTCAATCTCGGGAGTGAGACTCCGAGAAATCTTGTTAATGTCACCAAAGTTAATCTTACCAGCTTGGTTTTAAATGGTGAAAACATAAAGGCAATCGGCTGACCCCAATCTTTTGGCACTGCCCGGTTTTCTCTGACAATGACTCTTAATTGCTCCAATATCGAAAAGTGTCATTTTCTAAAATTGTCCCAGCTGCTTTTGTCGCCCACTGCAGTTCCAAAATATTTTCTGGTGTTCTTTCAAATAAAACCGACGTCAGCACAGTTCTGTAAGTTGGCTTGCGTTAACTATCCTCCATCGAGTAAGCTGACGTCTACTCCATGTTACGAATGCGGATCTCGTTTTCAGTGAACTCCTTCACATACGAGTTTATAAAACAAATGTCCTAGTGAAATCAAATGTTACTCCCGTTACATTACTTGTAATACTTTTAACATAAATGTTTATTTAACTTACACTGTGCTTCTCTCTGCTAAATTTAGTTACTTTGGGGCACCTACTCGATTAGTTTCATAAGCTATTTCGTGTCCCAAACTCCTCACATAGAATTAAGTGGATCATTTTGAAATATTAGCAACTGTTTCGATCAGACATGCATCGTAAAAATTAAAGAGTCTCTGATAATCCGTGATCTAAAGCCAGCCTTAAATGAAAACGTTGTAGCGAGAACGTCATCTCTCTTATCAGCATATTCTTGTCGTTTTATGTCATTCAATTTCGTTAGTTCCCAGTCCGTACAGTTGTATTATTGAATTAAATTTATCTGTAACTAAAAATGAATCACTTCTGATGATGTATGTTGTAACATACGAAACGTTAAGTTCCTACACCTAATTTTATCATCATAAACACCCTCATTTTCCGTAACACTTTGCCCCCAATATGCATGAATGAAATTGCATCTTTGGCAACTTACAATTTCAAAATTTTCTGGGGGCATCCCCTGAACCGCCTACGCTGGATTGCCTCTTCGAGCGAATCGGGCCTCACGTTTAATTATAACCCCCTGTTATGCTTTATTTGACGCCCTGTGAAAAACTCTAACCCTGATCAGACTATCGGAAAGACACAGATCAAGAGACAACGGGGCCATGGCGACTACATTAATCTGCAAGTCAGCATCATAGTTAGAAATATTACTGTCGACATATTACCGTTAAAAGCACTAAATATACACGTCGAAAGGTGTATATGTATGCGAAGAGATTGAGGGTGGGGGATCACGAAATTTATTACTAGCTACTTAGGGGGATACTTAAATAACATTAAGGGAAAATCAGCTAAATGTTAGCCAGCGATAGGTAATGACCGCTCCTCCAGTTGCGCTGAACGTTCAGGTCTGCAGTCGAAAGTGATTATTTGTATAGAAAGGCTTATTCATGGTTAAAGATACCCAAAACAATCTTTATTCTTTCACTATTTCTATTTAGGAGGAAAATAAATCCACACAAGTTACTGCGAAAAATTAAATAGACGCCTAACGCAAAAGAAAACCACTGCACGGCACATTGGCATTTGAATGGGTTTCTTTCTCACGAAATATTTATTCGCTTTCATGATTGAAAAACGCGTATCACGCCGATTGATTTTCATTGCAATTTGAAATAACAAAATTGGGGCTTCTCATTTTAACGAAGAAAATTCATTGTTGGGCGAAATAATAGTTCCCCCTTGTTTCTCAGTTAGACCCCGTGTTTTTCCACTGAGACCCCGTGTTTTCCACCAGACCTCGTGTTTTTCCACACCCCGGGACCCCGTACCCTGGTACGGGGCCGTACCCCGTACCCCGGGACCCCGGCCCCGCGTTTTTCACCTAGTGACAAACTATGGCTGACTTGTGTTAGGGACACTATCTTAAATGTGCGCATGTCCGAGCTTGGGATCTCAATTTCTATTTCTGTCAGACCCATTTAAATCTCAGTGCAAAATTCAGATGGCGCCTACAAGTGGATCGACTACGCAGCGAATGTATCTTGGCCCGTTGAGCTACTTAGCTTATCTTGACCACTCAATCGTAATTTTCATTTTAAGAATCTAAATTCACTAGGCCCTCATATGGAAGATACAGTTCTGTGCAGATACGCTTGCAGAAAAACAAATTATTTATGAATAATATATACTAAATATAGGCTTTTCTAAGCTGTCTTACATATTCTGTTTGGGATATTTCTGAAAGTATAGAATCTAAATTCTCTCGAGATTCGTACGTTGTAGCCGTTGCTGCTGAAACTTCTTTTTGCTGCTTAGGCAGCGAGCGTTCCCCTGCACTTTCGACCATCTGCTGTCTCGGTTGCTTAGGTTGTGTTTGGGCGTTTGTTTCCTTTGCACTCGTTTGCCTAAGCAATTCTCTGTCGCTCATTCGGTATTGTTTGTGCAGGGGCCATCCGTCTCCAATTTAAACTCCTAATATATAGATTTAGGTCACCCTAAAAGCGGAGCTCCTGTAGCCGACTAGGCTAACCAGGATAAGGTTGAATTAATTTTGTTTTGAGTTTTGTAACTTTGCGGTGGGGTATTGTTTGGCTTTCTATTATTGGGTTTAATTAATCACAAAACCAATACACAATACAAAATCATTTGCAGAGTCTCTGGATAACCTCGAACAGTACACTCGTAAAAACAGCTTAGAATTCCATGGAGTCCCCGAGAACTCGTACGAGTCGACAGAGCATGCAATCCTAAAGATTGCAGCTGCTCTTGAGGTCCAAGTAATCCCCAGCGATATTGAGATTTCACACAAATTGAGACGTAAAAGTGGCAACAGCGTCATAATTGCAAAGTTTTGCAGCCATAAAGTGAAAACCAGTCTTTACAAAGCACGGACAAAGCTGAAAAACACCAAAGCCACCGATTTGTTCCCGGGTTTTGCTTCGGCTGTACGATCGAAAGACCGGCTTTTCATCAACGAGAATTTAACTAATTATAGGAGACGTCTGGTCGACTCAGCAAACCAAAGACGAAGAGACGGATGCATAACAAGTGTGTGGACAATGGACGGTAAAGTTTACGTTAAAACTTCCCCAGATGGGAATCCTACCAGAATCTTTTCAGAAAATGACTTAGATGACCTTTAAAATGTATAGATAATAAGGCCGAAGGCAGGGAGGGTGGGAAGGGTACATCATCATCATCATCATCAATCTTTATTTATCCACGAGATCATATCACTTTACATGGTCTTTCCTAGGAATCACTCTTGCTTATGAGGATTTCGCGGAAGGTTATGTCTCTTTTAAATAATCTTTTTAAATTTTTCGTTTTGTTTTTCTTTGCTTTACCAGTGTATGATTTTTATATTTCCATCGACAAATTCCGCATTCTACAATCAGTCATCAGCAATGTTATGTGATGATATTATAGCTGAAAAGTTTTTATTCCAGTGCTATAACTTATAATCTTTCTCCCTCCAAAATATTACGGTTTACAAAAATGTAAGTTTTCTACTTTATGGCTCGAAATTTGGCATGGGTAAAATTTCACTTATTACTAATCCTGTCACGTTTACCAGTGAAATTAATTTCTGTAAACGTGGAACGACAGATTAGTAATAAGTGAAATTTTAGCCATGCCAAATTTCGAGCCATAAAGTAGAAAACTTACATTTTAGTAAACCGTAATATTTTGGAGGGAGAAAGATTATAAGTTATAGCACTGGAATAAAAACTTTTCAGCTATAATATCATCACATAACATTGCTGATGACTGATTGTAGAATGCGGAATTTGTCGATGGAAATATAAAAATCATACACTGGTAAAGCAAAGAAAAACAAAACGAAAAATTTAAAAAGATTATTTAAAAGAGACATAACCTTCCGCGAAATCCTCATAAGCAAGAGTGATTCCTAGGAAAGACCATGTAAAGTGATATGATCTCGTGGATAAATAAGATTGATGATGATGATGATGATGTACCCTTCCCACCCTCCCTGCCTTCGGCCTTATTATCTATACATTTTAAAGGTCATCTAAGTCATTTTCTGAAAAGATTCTGGTAGGATTCCCATCTGGGGAAGTTTTAACGTAAACTTTACCGTCCATTGTCCACACACTTGTTATGCATCCGTCTCTTCGTCTTTGGTTTGCTGAGTCGACCAGACGTCTCCTATAATTAGTTAAATTCTCGTTGATGAAAAGCCGGTCTTTCGATCGTACAGCCGAAGCAAAACCCGGGAACAAATCGGTGGCTTTGGTGTTTTTCAGCTTTGTCCGTGCTTTGTAAAGACTGGTTTTCACTTTATGGCTGCAAAACTTTGCAATTATGACGCTGTTGCCACTTTTACGTCTCAATTTGTGTGAAATCTCAATATCGCTGGGGATTACTTGGACCTCAAGAGCAGCTGCAATCTTTAGGATTGCATGCTCTGTCGACTCGTACGAGTTCTCGGGGACTCCATGGAATTCTAAGCTGTTTTTACGAGTGTACTGTTCGAGGTTATCCAGAGACTCTGCAAATGATTTTGTATTGTGTATTGGTTTTGTGATTAATTAAACGCAATAATAGAAAGCCAAACAATACCCCACCGCAAAGTTACAAAACTCAAAACAAAATTAATTCAACCTTATCCTGGTTAGCCTAGTCGGCTACAGGAGCTCCGCTTTTAGGGTGACCTAAATCTATATATTAGGAGTTTAAATTGGAGACGGATGGCCCCTGCACAAACAATACCGAATGAGCGACAGAGAATTGCTTAGGCAAACGAGTGCAAAGGAAACAAACGCCCAAACACAACCTAAGCAACCGAGACAGCAGATGGTCGAAAGTGCAGGGGAACGCTCGCTGCCTAAGCAGCAAAAAGAAGTTTCAGCAGCAACGGCTACAACGTACGAATCTCGAGAGAATTTAGATTCTATACTTTCAGAAATATCCCAAACAGAATATGTAAAGACAGCTTAGAAAAGCCTATATTTAGTATATATTATTCATAAATAATTTGTTTTCTGCAAGCGTATCTGCACAGAACTGTATCTTCCATATGAGGGCCTAGTGAATTTAGATTCTTAAAATGAAAATTACGATTGAGTGGTCAAGATAAGCTAAGTAGCTCAACGGGCCAAGATACATTCGCTGCGTAGTCGATCCACTTGTAGGCGCCATCTGAATTTTGCACTGAGATTTAAATGGGTCTGACAGAAATAGAAATTGAGATCCCAAGCTCGGACATGCGCACATTTAAGATAGTGTCCCTAACACAAGTCAGCCATAGTTTGTCACTAGGTGAAAAACGCGGGGCCGGGGTCCCGGGGTACGGGGTACGGCCCCGTACCAGGGTACGGGGTCCCGGGGTGTGGAAAAACACGAGGTCTGGTGGAAAACACGGGGTCTCAGTGGAAAAACACGGGGTCTAACTGAGAAACAAGGGGGAACTATTATTTTCGCCCAACCGGTGCTGAATATTCCTCCGTTAAATGAAAAGTCGCAATTTTGTTTTTATTTCAAATTGCCCAATGAAAATCAATCAGCCGTGATACGCCATAGAAAGCGAATAAATATTTCGTGAGAAAGGGATACCCATTCCATATTGCCAGCGTGCGCGTGCATTGGTTTTTCTTTTGCATGTTGACGTCTATTTCATTTTTCGCAGGAAACTTGGTGTGGATTTATTTTCCTTTGAAATAGTAAATAATGAAAAGACTAAAGATTGTTTTGGGTATCTTTTTAACCCTGAAAAAGCCTTTCCTATTACAAAATAAAATAATCACTTACCGAACTGCCAGACCCGA